>JAODAL010016697.1:0-79902 GCA_025379985.1 Phyllomedusa bahiana | reverse complement strand
TTTGGGGTTTCATCCCGGGCGCTCCAGGACGGGATTTTTCAATGCCCGGGCCCAAGTAACATAAAGGTTCAAATCATACTCCCTTTCCCTGGAAATTTTTTAATTTGGGGGTGTGCGGGTTTTAAAGGGTCGGGCGGGGGTAAAAGGGGAAAGGGTTTGTAAATGGTTCTGGGGGACTTTTTTTCTGTGCTTTTAAAACCTAAGGGGTTGTTGCCTAAGATGTAGCACGTATCCATTTGACTGTTTTGGATTTAAATTTTTACTTCCCCGGGCCCTTTTTTTGGGGGGAAATTAATGAAGGTGGGGTTGCTCCCCCCTTTAGACTTTAATGGCATCCTCATAATCGATCCCTCCCCTACCCAAAAAACCTTATCGATAGCCCCCCGACTACGACTATCGATCGCCCTCGATAGCCAACGCAATCGCTCAACACTACTCTTTATTTTTGACAATTTTTTATACTTAATAAAAAAATGATTTTTTTTTTTTAAACCCACTTCATGCCGCACGGGGAGCGCTGAGTTTTTCAGTGCGCCCATCCCCCATAGACTACAATGGGGAAGTGGTCGGCTCTGTTTTGGCGGGAAGCCAAGCCCCCGCTAGTCACCAATCAGCTCTTTTCTGTATTTTTACTGTTTTTTGAACTGTCCCCCTTTGGGGATATTGAGGGGGTTTTCAAATATTTCTCCATAGGTTATAATGGGACATTTGCCCGCTCCTATTCTGTTTGGGTTAAAAAATTTCCCCAAAAGGATTTTAATGGGTTTTTTGTCGCCCCTATTCTGATTGGGGGTTTTTCTGCCGCCCAATGAAAAGGGCCCCTTAAACAATTTAAATTACTGTTTTTCCCCGCAATTCTCTCTTTTGAAATTTCCCCCTTATTTTGGCGGGGGTCTGGGGCGACAAACGTGTGGTTGGGGGTTTTAATTTGCTTTTTTTTTTAAAAAAGGGTTTTTCAGCGTTTTTATCGATAATTTTTTAACTTAAAAAAATTATTTTTTTATTCATACCCCAAATGCCTCACGGCGTGAGCGCCGAGATTGCATTGCGCCCTTTCTCCCCATAGACTAAAAGGGGGAAAGTACCCTCGGGGCTCTGATTGCGGGAAATAGCCAACCCCCCCCGTGCATTAACCAATCACCCCTTTTCTCCTTTTTTACTGTATTTTGAATTTGTCCCCCCTTTGGGTTTTTGTTTGGGGTTTAAAAATTCCCCCATAGGCTTTAAGGGGGTTCTTTGTCCCCCTATTCTAATTGGCCGAGATACCCAAGGGGGGGGGCCCCCCCCAAAGCTAAACCCAATCAGCTCTTTTCTGGCATTTTTTCTGTTTTTTAAAACTGTCCCGCCATTTTTCTGATTGGTCAATCGTTCCCCCCCATTTTTTTTTAAGGGTTCAATGTCGCTCCTATTCTGTTTGGGCCCGGGTTTTTATCCCCGACCAATGGAAAAGCTTTCAAAATTTTAAATTTACTGTATTTTCCTGGCAATTTCCAATATCCTAATTCTTGAAATTGCCCCTTTTTCTAGTTTTTTGGAAATTTGATTTTTTTTTTTTTTTTTTTTTAAGGGTTTTTTTTTTGGGGTTTTCCTCTTTTTGCCCACTGTTTTCCGCCTTTAAAAAGGGGCGATTTTTTTGGGATTCACCTCCTCCCTGCAGGACTAGGCCGAGATTTCTGTTCCCATCTTCTATCTGTTTCCCGCATTTTCCGATCCTTTTCCCACTTCGCCCCCGGGGGGGAGCTTTTAAAGACCAAAAAAAAACCAGGTCTCCCTTTGGAGCTGCAAGCGCTCCCATGCCCCTCGTTTTGCCAAACCCCGCGAGTACATGCCCCGGGGGGGGGGAAATTTTTTTTCGATACCCCCCACCCCCAAAACCCAAACCCCCCCACCCCCCCTTCCACCCCCAAAAATCCCCCTAAATTAAAACCCTCTTCCAACACCCATCCCTTCCCTCAAAAAAAACCCCTTTTCCTTTTTCCCACCCAAATCCAACATAAACCCTACTTTAATTCCAAAAATTTAATTTTCCCCAAAACCCCCTTTCCCTTTTCCCTACCATAGGTAACTTAAATTTCCCCTTTCCGTAAAACCTCCCCATTCCCAACTCCTTTTTTAACAAAACCTTTAAATACCCAAATCTTTAAAAAAACCCCAAACTTCCAAACCCAAACTATTTTTTTAACCCCATACAAAATCCACCCCCCTTTCTCCACAAAAAAACCCATTTTCTTTTTTAAACCTTTTTTAACCTTTAAAACAGAAATTTCAAAAAATAAAAATTTTTAAAATTAAACCTTTAATAATTATGGTTTTTAGATAATCCAACAAACCTTTAAAATTAAATAATTCTGAAGAAAATTTTACCCCTGAACCCCTTAAAATCTGGCCAAATGTTTGAAGGAAAAAAAAAAACCCCTCCCCACTAAAACGTCCCCCTTTTGGGAAAAAAACCCCCATTAATTTGGCGAACCCTTTTTCCCCAAAGGCCGTATTAAAATTTTAACCCCCCAAAAAAATTCCAAAATTAAAAATATAAAAAAAAATGATAATGTTCATCCATATATTATCCCCATCCCTGGTTGAATCTGGTGGACACGGGCCTTTTTTTTAACGAACTATTTATTAACTATGAATTCAAGAGTCAATGTACTAGCTATATACAGTATAGTATAGCTATCAGTGTTATGATAACCAGATGTGATGTTGGACCAAAAGTAACCCCACACTGGGAGTGCCAGGACCTAACACCTTAAAACCCCGGAAAAAAAAAAAACCCTGGCCCTTTTTTGGGTTTAGGAAAAGGGGGCAGAAAAAAAATTCGGGTTTGAGACATTCTGAACCCAATTTTTAACAAACTTGGTCGAACTATTGTCAAACGGAACAGGGACATATTCAAGCAAACACTTTTTAGCAAGTTGGAGCTAGGCTTTCCATTACCTGTGGCCAAGACTCAGTTTGTTAAACCCTGCTCCGCCAAAAAAAATAGGCTTTTTTCTATTGGAAATGCTTCCAAGCACAATGTTTAGTTATCATGGATAAGAATAATAAGAGTCATCATTACGTCAAATCTCAATATAAAGGACAGATTCTTTACAGTAAAAGTATGTACATTTAGAAATCCCTGACCACAAGAGGTAATACAGAATGGGAAAAAATATAGTAACTAGACATTAATCTAATGACTATGCAAAAATTACAAATAAGGGGGAATGTGCAGTGTTAATTTGATCTCCATAATTATCCGGTTGCCCTTATTGGTTTACAAAAAATCTGGAGCCCTATGCTGACTTTATGTGGGGTTCTGCCGCCTCAGTATTTCAATGTGGAATGTGTGTACCAGCATCCTGTTTGTTTTCTGCTAAACAAGCACCAGAGGCGTATCTTAAAATTCTTAAGCCACAATGCAAAATCTATGAAATGTGCCCCAACCTACCATGTGCCATTTATAATACTGTTTTCTTATGTGGCAGGAGGACTTTTGGACTCCCCCTCTGTATCCTTACAGTGACACCCCTTCCAAACATGTACCATCTGGATATACTGTATATGTCTCGATAGCCCCCATTTCCTCAACCCCTCTGTTTTCCCAGTAATAAGTATTGCAATGCATTGTAATAAAGGACATACTGCTGCATACAAACTGCTTTTTGAACAAGTAGCATAAGTGGCAATAAAAAGGGAACCTGAGAGGGTTTAAGTGGAGGGGAGGCTAGCTGGATAATGAACACAAAGCAAGTATGAATTTTTCATTTAAAAATACAAATACTTTTTTACTTACCGTGGCATTTAGACTCAAAAACACATAGAGAGGGACATCCTCCCGGGAACATCTGGCCTGGGTCTATCGGGAAATTTACTTTTGATCCAAAAAGCAAAGCAGATTTCCAGTATGCTCTTCTCAAACTACACCCAGAAACATATAAAAAACAGGATTATGGAGCATTCGACATGGGATGCAGCGAGTTATTTGCCCTGCTCAGGAAGGTAGTTTTGCATTTAGATCATGAAGGTTTGGTTTAATACTCTGTGCTATGCCCTGTTCTTAGAATTGTAGGACACCATTTGTCCTGACTTTCTGCTGAATCATTGGAATGTACCACCTCAAGAGTACTTACCATTACTCTTTAAAGGGGTTGTCTCACTACGAAGATTAACGGTCAACATGTAGGGAGAGGTAACTAAAGACTTTTTCCAAATATATTCTTATTTTACTTTTTCAAAAAGAAGGAGATTTTTTTTTCTGCTCTGGTGCATGCGGTTTTTTCTGATTATCGACCTAAACTCCCGCCTCTCTGCTTTTTTCTTACGGGGGCAGTCGATGTCACCACAGGTCAACACTGGACTTGAGAACAGTGTGTGTTATCTCTAACAAACAAAGGAGATTAATTACTTATGTTTACTTTAGAGCATAGAGCTTCATAGCTCATAGATAAGATTTCCTGCATTATGTCAGTGCAGTTAGGAGAGCTGTGAATAGGGAGCTGATATGCTAATCACTGCTATAGAACGTCCCACATCCTGACCAGAAAGAGATAGGAAGCATTAATCTAAAACTGCTTGTGGCTCAGGGAAACAGCATGGTGAGACAACCCCTTTAAAGCAGAAGAAAGCCAACTGTGCATCATTTTCCAGATTCTAAAATACCCCAAATTTATATTTTCATATGCCATCATATTGCATGTTGCAGTCATATCTAAAGTTTTAACACATTTTATGAGGCTATACTCAAAGCAATGGAAATACCTGATTGTAGTTCCACGTCATGGCCATCATGTCAGTGTCACTGCCTACAAATATCACTCCTCTTTCATTTAGAACATATTCTTGACGCTCATTCTCACCCGCAAGAAACACGCTGTCTTCTAAAATAAAAAAGTCAAATGTATTTAGTAAAGAAATGTTCTGTTCACTTCACTCATATCTGTAACTTGCATATAAAGTTATATTTGTTGGCAAAATGTATGCAAAATGTGTCTTTTTGACTCAAATTTAACTAAATTTGCATAAATTTGTTGGTAAATGTTTGTAAGGTGGGGGTCAAGGGTTTGCCATTAAAGTACACAATATCAGACCAAGTTCAAAGAACAATGGCACAACATGCTCAATGGTTTGGTTAGCACTTGTGGGCACTGAAGCTTTGTGGCTGCAATGTGCTTTAGGGGGCACGGAACCCTTGGACGTTTCTGGAAATGAACTAGAATAGCACAGTATTGTATTAACTTTAAACAGGCTTTTTACACCACCCCTAGAACATGGCCCACTTATATTCCTAAAAGTAGCGTAAAAACCTCAATAAAATACAAGATTTTTGTACAAATAAGGTTTACATAAAAATTTAAAACTTTAGTATGCCAGAGAAATAGTGTATTTTACTTATTAAAATTACAGAATAAATTCACCCAATTGTCTTTTACGGGAAGGAGGAATCAAAATAGTACTGAAGGCATAGGTCAAGATTACTAGTATGGAAAAATTGGTAACAATTTACCTTGGCACCATGGGTTGAACAGCATGTAGAGTCCACCAATTGGTTGTGGAGATACTTGTTGGGCTCTGCTGGTATTTTTAGACACACTAAGAATATAATACCCAATTGCTGCATCAGGAGGACTATTTATGGCCACTGTCAAGGCATTAGCATCACTGGATGTTAGGACTGAGCTCCATGACTTCTGATTTCCATTTTCAAATAGTGGAAATTCAGTTCTTGTTTTGTCTTCTTCTGATGGGGCTGGACCTTGTATGAGAGCACAAGATACTTAGTATTGCAACAGACAGAACCACCATTATTCATTTACCTGAAGTGTGCACATATTGCAAATTATACAAATGTCAAGTTTGAAGAAAATGCATATATTAGTTGATATTAACAATAGGAAACTCCTATTTTGAACTAATAGTAGTTTTCACAGGTTTTATAAAAAAACAAGTATATTGAATATGCTTATTATGGTATGTTTTCTAATGCACCTCCCTTAAACCCTTAAACGTGCCTGGAATTGTGTGGCAATCATAATCCGGTTAAGGGTATTGTTTACAATGAAAAGGTCATCAGTGTGTGATGGAGCCAAAGTACGTCCACTTCTTTGCCTTTCTGTAACTTTTCCAGTCTCTCTGTATCTCTGTTGCAACCTGCTGATGACACTCTGTGATACTCTAAGCTCAACGGCCACTTCCGCCTGAGAGCATCCTGCCTGAAACCTCACAATGGCAAAGTACTGTTGATCAATTGTAAGGTGTTGACGTTTACTGAAGACATGTGCTGTTTTACATAAATAGTATAAATGTTCCTGGCAGCTAGAAAAATATGTCTTCATGGTAGCAAGAAAAAGTGATTCATAAACTGAGGCACAACAAGAAGAAGATGATGTTCTCTGCAGAATCTGATGGTCGCTTATTTCCTTTAGACTAATAGAACCTTTTAACTTTATGTGTTTCTTACCAGTTTCCGTAATAAACACAACATTCTCTCCAGATTGTAGAGGGCGGTTTAAATACAAAGTGACGGTGAAAGGTTGACCTCTCCTGAGGATGAGTTCATTGTTGTCAAAGGCATCAGTGTGGTGGTTAGCCTTATTGTTAGTGAGATACCACTCACAGCTATTGATTAACAAATCTGCAGAAAATTAAAGCAAAAATATCATAAATATTACAAAAAAATAAGAAAGAACAATTGTGATGTCTATATAGATTTTAAGAAACATTTAGGTATCTTATGTTCAATATGATTCTGATTTTTTGATATGTGAGACATTGGTGGAGGGGACTCATTAGCTTAGGGAATAATGCAGCCCTTTGGATTTAGGTAAGGCCGGATGGTTATAACCCAAATTTTGGGCAATCAGTCTGCAGCCTTTGGTTGCCTGATTTTCCTGTCAGCTGATGATTGGTTGCCAAAAATGTGGGTATGACCAATCTGAAGCACAACACTATTAGAGAACTATATAGCAGATTTTCAGAAATGGAACTGAACAGCAACCTCCAAAGTATAATGCTAAACAACTTGGTATTTGAGATTGCATATCAAAATATTGTAATTCAGATATCAGTGGAAGCGAAAATTCGCCTATGTAATCGAGTAACATCTTAGATCTTTGAACTGGTTTTACCACCTTTAGATAAAACAATTACAACCAAATGCTTCTTTTGCTGACAAGACAGCAGTTTAGCCAAATCTGATCCAAAACTTTAGTTTACCCACAGACTTTTCCAATAGTAATTTTTTACTATATTGCAGAATTCATGGATCCTTCAGAAACGGCAACTTGTCCAAGTCCTAATACAGCAAAGCCTCCTCACAACTTCACATAGGACAATATAATGTTCTCATTGTGGCATTCTGGACGATGTATGCTCGATGTAATGGGACCTGTTTTATGCACAAAGTTCCATTTGTCTGTAGAACATACTGTAATTATTGGCTTTGAGATAATCCTTATAATTTTTCAAGTGTAGGAGGAACTTTAATACCTTTTGACTTTACCTTACTACTGTTCTTCAAATTTCTGATCCACGTTCTACCAATGATGAGTCATTGGATGTTCAAATTATATGTTTTATGAGTTTCTAGACCTATTGCTGTTTTACTGTTTTAGTCATTTTGAAAATATGGCCATTCCTAGGAAGACTCACTACTGTTCCTAATTTCTAATTCCAGGGCAGACAGGACTGTATTGACTGCCCACACTGCTCCCTAGGCACTGACTGAACTCATACACTCCAGTAAGGGTGCATTTCCATGTTGTTGCAGCCACATGTGAATAAAATACTTCTATATGTGATCCCCAAAGGGTGCACTGTTTTAAAGTTGTATTGTTTTTGTTGTTGTTGTTCATAGCTGCCCTGTGCTACCAGCATGAGAGAGGGGTGCTTGTATTGTCTGTCACTGCTTAGAATCCAAGCACTCCTCTCTGCATCCAGGTCTATGCTGGTTTCACTGCACACAGAACTCCATATTCTACTGCAACTGTGTGAGCAAGCATTCAGTATATACAGAGTACTGTGTGCATGGAAGCTGGTAGCAGTCTGGGTGCTTGGAGTGATGTTGTGTTCTTGGCGATAGCAATTAGAGTACAGTTCTATTGCTGCAGACACTGTTTCTGCCATTGTTTAGCATTAGCACTAGTGTTGAACGAACAGTAAAAAGTTCTATTTCGATTAGAACCTCGAACACCTTTTCTGTGTTCGGTTGGAAGTTCTATGTGAACTTGAACTCGAACTTCGAACCTCGTTAAAGTCTATGGCAGATGTTCTGGTTAATTTTTATACCTATACTTGTGAGGAGAAGCTGTAATTACCATCCATAACAGTAAACTGGATACATGGAATGACTTAGTGAAGAAAATTTGGCTGTAAGAGTGACAGAAAAAAACTGAGAGGCTAACATACTTCATTCCTTTCAATGGCTAACAGCAAGGGCGTAGCTATAAGATGTGCAGCGGTAGGAGCTGCTATGGGGCTCTGCATCCTGAGGGGGACAAAAGATGGTGTGTTATACAATTACTGAACCCCTAAAACTGCAAAAACAGAACTTTTGGGCACTGAGTATGATTTAGCAAATCCAAGCACTCTGTATAATAAATATCCATGTATATGAGAGTTAGGTGTTATATGAGCCTGCAAATGTCACCAAATAACAGCTTCTAGGTGTGGGAAAGATGCAGCCAGCAATACCAAACTCCCTAACTATTGATTTCTATGGAGAGTAAAATGCTAACTAATGAACTAAGAGCAGTCTGTACAATACAGAGA
This sequence comes from Phyllomedusa bahiana, assembly GCA_025379985.1. Classification (NCBI taxonomy): domain Eukaryota; kingdom Metazoa; phylum Chordata; class Amphibia; order Anura; family Hylidae; genus Phyllomedusa; species Phyllomedusa bahiana. The sequence continues at coordinate 71,151 of JAODAL010016697.1, read as the reverse complement.
GTGAGATGAAAATGGCGTTCACAAGGCAATACAGTGAAATATATATAACATAGTTATGTTATTTTAGCAGCCAATGAGAGCCCTACACCTCAGCGGTGATGTCTTTAACACGTCTCTGTGCTCTGCACTGATTGGATGGCCGCCAAAAGTGCACAAAGGTAATTGGATGCCCGCCAAAAGTGCAGAAAGCTGCTGAAAATGAAACTGAAAACGGCGTGGAGAACTAGAACTTACCTTGAACGAACAGTAAAATGTTCGGTTCGGTTCTAAAATTCGAGAAGTTCTACTACAACTTAATTTTGCTAGAACAGTTCGATCAACACTATTTAGCACCATCATAAAACGACCCTCACCATGTGCCAATAATATAAAGGAAAAGAGAGAGCTATAATATGCAGTACCAAAAAAAATCACAGTCGCCTTTGGGTACCTAGTTCAAAATACAGCTCTGGAGTTGGACATGCTACAAATACAGCCTCAACAGGGCCTAGTACTTAAGGGAGCTCACTGAACCATAAAAACAGCTTCATATTGTCTAGTGCACTTCATGTAATGACTGAACTAGTGAATTTTATAGCTCAGAGTTTCTGATGGATTGTTGGAGACAGAGATTTCTGAGAGGAAGGATTTTACATAGTGTTCTTGCACAAGGCCCTTGGCTCTCTTTGTCCACCTTTACTTAGTTTAGCATATAGTAAGGTCTTGATTGAACATTCCAGACAGAAGAGAGTGCTTCGAAATATGGGATGGGCTGAATTTTCCATGGAATGGCAGAGGAGGGAAGACACTTTACATTCTTAAGGCACCAGAATATCTTGTCCAGTTCTGTCTGTGGGTGGTTCTACAGCAATAGCTGACATTTCAGCGCTGCTATTCCTAGCTGAACCTGTTAGGCTATGTTCACACGGCTTAAAATTGGACATATTTCAGTCCGTAATTACGCGCCGGAGTGCGCAAATTACGGCTGGAATACGTCTCAGTCATTACGGTAATCCACAGTTCTCATAGAGAACTATGGATTACGTCTCCTCTCCCTGCTCGGCGAACACGCCGCGGGGGGAGATAAGTGACATGCGAATTACCAGCGGCGTATACGCGCCGCTGGTAATGAAAGTCTATGGGCCGCCCCCCCGCTCCCGCCCCCACCCCGCCCCCGTCGACACGGCGGGATTGCGGGGCGTAATTACGCCCTGCATTTAAGCCGTGTGAACATAGCCTTAGAGGAGTATTGGTGACGGGGAGGCTTTGACAGCAGGACACATGGCTGAATAGTTCTAAAGGGTTAAAGTTTGTCAGAAAGATAAACAGGTTCCTTTGATAAGAGACAGCAGGGAGTAATATTATCATCATCCTGGCCACGCTGCTGGAGCAGAGAGAGGTGGTTGACAGCCACGGAAACTTTCTGTAATCAAGCAGGACATAAGAACGGCTCTAACTGAAAGGAAGCAAAATCAGAACAGTAATGTATTTGGTAATACTCTTTATTACCTTTGTCTACATGTTTAAAGCTAATCATTGAGATAGGAATGCCTGTTTATTACTATATTTTTATATTATCAAAAATAAAAAATAAATTAGGAAAAGAGAAAATTTAAAAATAAAGGAATTTATTCTATAACTGGAAGTACAATGGCTTAAGTGTTTAATAGGTCCACTCTACATTTCAGAAATTTTCCATCCTATAATCAGTCTACAGTTGTGATCGGTATACAATGTATAATCATGCTTTCATTGCACATCACAGGTGCTTTATTGACTTGGTGTCAGGAAAGCCTGCTATTTCATCCGTAATTTGGAGTCTTATTCATCCCTGAATTAAAGCATTAATTTAAACCTCAGCAATTTGTGAAATGATACAGTGTGGTTTAACGAGATGTCATGTTTTGTGTGCACTCATGAGGCCAGGCTGACCTGTATGAGCAACCAAGATAATAATAGCTTAAGTGTTACATGACGGGGCGCCAAGAGTTCACAAGGGAGAACAAACCACTAGTAACTTTGGTTGGAACAAGCAATCAGGTCCAATTGCATTATTTATGATGTGTCAGTTTTTATTTTGTTAAATTTTGGAAAAAACATAGTTAAAAAAAATAATAAAGACACAAAAACAATAGATTAATGTAGGGCTCAAACTGTATTATGCTGTTACACAATCTCTCAGCTGTATATATCTGTAATGTAGTGTAGAACACTGTGATAGATGGATAGATAGATAGATAGATAGATAGATAGATAGATAGATAGTTAGATAGATAGATTGGTGAGACAAAAGTCCCAGGAAGCCCTTTTATTTAAAAAGGGGAAATTACTTACCTGAATACCACATGAAGTAAGGGACGAGGGGGCCTATCTTTTAAGCTATGTCCGGAACATGACTGCTGTGTTGAAAACCCCCTTATTGGATCAAAGACAATTTTTTCCAATAGGAAGATGGTCATGTAGCAGAAGATCAGAATTGTCTCAGAAATTGATTGCTGCAATCAGATTGGCAATATCTCTTGTGGTTCAAAAGTTATCAACACAGAAAGTTTAAAACTGTTGTTGTCTATTGCAGGTAACTGAAGATGGAGTGTCATCCACAGTCCCGGTTTCTTGGAATTTGGATATGAACGGTGCTGTGTTAAATTGGTAGCAATCAATTTCTGAGAGAATTCTTTGATACATGACCAGCTTCCCTTCGGAAAAACTTGCCCTTGATCCAATATGGCAGCTTTTAAGATGGCAGTCACATCCAGTCATAGCCTAAAAGGTAGGCCCCCTCATCCTTTACTTGCTGGGATATTCAGATATGTAATTTTCCCTTTTGATTCTGAAATCAAATGGTGTCCTGGGACTTTTGACCCACCCTTTAATTATAGAGGACACGCTGGCCCGCACTCACCATCCAGGGGAACCAAGGGATGCGTGTTGAAGGAGGACGATGCCACACTACCCACCCACCAGTGTAACAGAGAGAAGCTTCTTACACACTCACAGTCAGTGCCCACATTGAAGCGCTGTACAGGAATTTAGAGTGTGATGTGGGTAGTACTAAGTGTTGGGGGAAGAGGATACCATCTCATCCAAACTCACTCCACTGTGCCCTGCACTCAGCATTGTAGCAGTTGGTTATATATACATTGCAATCATTGTCCTGGGACAAGAACTCTACCCTTAAGTGGATACATTTTCTATTAAAGTATACCTTACTGGGACTCAGTATCTACCTATAGAAGTATATGGGGTTATACTTTATCTCTGTATAACTCCATGTCATATGGACTCTGGTACATATTGTAAAAATAGAGAAGCAATACTTCTAGGGGAGAAAACTGTGCAGAGGTACTTCTGTAAGAATTGATGGCAACTTTTTTGTAGAGATTTATGTAAAATTATTTTACCGGATATATTTTGGGAACTGTGCTGCGTTTCTGTTGGGCTTTGGTGGCGGTTAAAAAAGGAGGTGGGACTCATGGCCTCATACATTCTTTAGGCCAGCCCTTCTATAAAATGAAAAATAAGTCAAACTCACCTCTGAAGCTACCACCTTTTCTGTGCAGCTAAAGCTCCAGTACACCCCTCTGTTCCCTCACCAATTACATAATTTCTGTTCATGTAATGCTATATCCAGTCACTGGTCTCAGTGGTGTCTGCCTACTTGTACAGCAGGTAACCACTGAGGTCAGTGATTGGTTGCAGTCATGTCAGTGATGGATATCATGTCATTGGTGGGTTATTGGTGTGGAACACTGGAGCTGCACCAGGGGTCAATTAAGGTTTTGGTTTTTTTCAGAACAGCCTCAGTTTGTAGAGGTTTTTTTCTAAAATGTTGGACAACTCCTTTACAAAAACTATGGGAAAAAATGAAAGCTGCTTTATGCCTATTGCAGGGCCTGAAGTAGTAGTACTAAGGGATATCCATTGGGGTTCTTTTGGATTCCTGAAACACCCATTGTCCCCTAAGGCTCTACAATAGGTATAAAGCAGTGTTTTTTCTTAAGTGTATCCTTAAAATGGAATGAGATCTATGGGCAACATGCATGAACAGGGCTTCCCCCGGTTTCTGTCGTAGGTCTACTCGAGTATAACATGTAAAACATGTATCCTATGCAGAATACCCCCTCCTTAATTTCAATCAAAATGTATCTATATACCTACCTATCCATGTAAAAAGAAGTACAAGTATAACAATGATAATAATACCAAATATACTCGAGTATAAGCCGACCCAAATATAAGCCAAGGCACCTAATTTTACCACAAAACTTATTGACTCAAGTATAAGCCTAGGGTGGGAAATGCTAGGATCACACTGAACACTGATCATTTAAATAGATACTACCTGCACACAAAAGTAATACATATACATAGGCAGGTATATGACCCCAATAGGCAGGTATATGCAGGTATATGTCCCTCATAGGCAGGTATAGACAGGTATAAGCAGTTAAATGTTCCCTATAGGCAGGGTTTTTAGAAAGGCAAAAAATACCACTACACACCTGTCTCCCCCGCTGCTCCGAGGCCCTCTGTCTTCTTCCCGTCACAGGTGGCGTGATGTCATCAGGCCGTGCAGGCAGCATGATGACATAGCACATGACCTGTGCAGGATACTATGGAGTCCTCTTCGGAGAGAGAGCACTCGCACTCTGCTCTGCTTGAGTATCGTCAGCTGTATGCTCTCCCAGAGGTGGCGCATACAGCTGAAGAGATTGCTGTTGGTTTATTCTCGTGTATACATGGTAATAATTATAATAATCCTATAATAATGAATATAATTTCCTACAGTGCACAGCAGCTAGAAAAAATAAAAATAGAAAACTATATGTGAGCCCCATTGGGAACAAGGACTAAACAGACTGATAACAGTCTCTGTACAGTGCTGTGGGATATGCTGGTTCTACCCTGTTTCCCCGAAAATAAGACATAGTGCATTTTTTATGCAATTCAGAGTTTGGCTGCTTATGCTGATATTTGTGATGAAATCACTACAATATATTTATACATATTAATGTTTTGTTCAACAATAAATGTGAATTCTTGTTCATGGAAAAATAAGACATCCCCTAAAAATAAGTCTTAGCTCGTCTTTAGGAGCAAAAATTAATATAAGACACTGTCTTATTTTCAGGGAAACAGGGTATATAAATGAATAGAAGAAATCAGTAAGTGCTTAAGGGGATTGTCTCCCTTTGCTGATTCATAGAGCCAGAGGCAGCTTCAGGCTCACACTTCCTCATTCTTTCTGGTCAGGCTGTGGGTGGTTCTATACCAGTGATTAGAATATCAGCTCTGTTTTCCCAGCTCTTCTATTGCACTGACATGACAGTAGGTTATTAAATCCATAGAACACAAAAAGACAGAGTTCAAAGTAAACAGTTAAAAGTAATTTGTCTCCTTTGTTTGTTAGAGATAATACACTCTGTTCTTAAGCTGCCCCACCTGTTTGTGATGGGCACCCTGCTCTCTGTCCAACATGAAGAAAGCAGGATGGTAACCAGAGAAACCTGTGTATGCTCAGAGCAGAAATTAGCTCTCATCTCCTGACCAAGGTAATATCAAAGAGGATTTGGAAAAAAAAAGTCTTTATTTAATGTTCCCTTAATGTTGAAAGCTAATATTTGTAGTGAGACAACCTCTTTAATATTATCAAGCTATGCTCAGATGGTGGAATACGTGGCAGAAACCCTAGACATAACCCCAAATTTTTGTGGCATATTTTTAGTCTCCCTGCCATGGTTTTGGATGCAGATTAGCCTCATACAAAGGATCTAATCAACGTCTTGGCTTTAGCAACATAGCTACATAGTTACATAGCTTGAAAGGCCGAAAAAAACAAACGTCCATTCAGCTCAGCCCATTGTGCTATAATTTTGATCCAGAGAAAGGCAAAAAAAACCCTAGGTAAAGCCAATTGTCGTCATTTTGGGGGAAAAATTCCTTCCTGACCCCAATTTTGGCAATCAGAATAAATCATTTTCCCAGAGCCCCTATTTTGCTATAACTTGTTATAATATTCCATCTAAAAAAGAAACCAGACCCTTTTTGAACTCTGTTATTAAATTTCCCCATTACAATTTTCCCGGGCAGAAAATTCCCGGGCCCTTCACTGCCAAACAGTAAAGAATCCCTTTCTTTTTTTTAAATTAAAAACCTTCTTGCCAAGAAAGGGGAGGAATCCCCTTTTTCGGGGATACAATCTGGGTGAAACAAGACTTTGAATATCTCTTGTTTGGGACCTTTAATATTTTTAAAACATATTTATTAAAGCCCCCCCAAAGCCGTTTTATCCCCCTAAACAAAAAACCTAATCTTGCAAATTTTTTTCCCTAGATCTTAAGTCCACCCACGTTTTTTTATTTATTTTTGGGTTTTCCCGGGCCTTTTAACCTGTTTAACCTTTTACAATTTTTTCCTGGGAACTGGGGCCCAAAACTGTACACAAAATTCCATGTGTCGGGACCATTGATTTAATTTTAGTGGGAGACTGATGTTTTTCATTGTTTTGCATCTATCCCCCTTTTAATACATTCCTTTGATCCTATTTCCCTTGGAAACTGCTCCCTTGACACGGCCTAAAATTTAATTTACGGGGTAAATTCCCCAAAACCCTTTCTCCATTCACTTTTCCCAGCGTTTTCCCGTTTAAAAACAAGTAATTATAAAAGAGTTTTTTCCTTCCCATGTGTATAACTTTTTGGCAAAAATTTTTGGGTTTTTAAACCCTAAATCTCCCATTTTCCTCTTTTAGGAATCCAACTTTATTCAGATCTCTTTTTAATACAATTTTTTATCTTCAAATTGTGTTTGATTATTTTTACAGAGCTTTTTATCCCCTTTCAAAGATTGATTTTTCTACTGGTAAACCCTTTCGGAAGGGCCCATTAATAAATATTTTTAAAAGGAAAAAAAAGGGGCCCCAATACGTCCCCTTTTAGTACCCCCACAATTAATAAGGATCCAGCCCTGAGTATGAAACCTTTTTTAATCCCAAACCTTTTGGGTTTTGCTATAAAATGGGCCATTTTCCCCAAACCCACTTCAAAGGGTTCCCTTCAGTACAAGAAATTCAAATTTTTAAATTTCCATCTTTTATGGGGAAAACAGATCAAATGCTTTAAAAAAATCTAGAAAAAAGTCATCTTTTCCCCCCACCCCGATCCAGCTAGAAAAAACCCTCCACATAAAGCTGATGAATTTTTTTGACTTTACCAACCCTTTTCCAAAACCCATTAAACCCTTTTTAAATACATGTATTTTCGGGTGAGAAAAGCCCCCGGGTAAAGCCTATATTTTCCCAAGGGATAAACTTTTTGCCCCCTTTTTGAAAATCGGCACCACTTTTGCTAGGGTGAAAATTTCCTTTTGGGAACATCCCTTTCATTATTAAAAAGCCCAAAATATTAAGAGTTGGGCCTATCAAAGAATATATTTAAAACCCCCTTTAAAGGACACAGGGGTGTATACCCATCAGGGCCTGGAAAATTTGCCCTTTTTTTAATCTTTTTTGGGTGGAATGGAAACCCCCTTTTTCCGGGGTTGACGGGAAACATTTAAGCTTTTATTTTCTTTTAAATTTATTTCCTCCTTTACATCTCTTTTGATCTACATTGGTTTTTTTTCCCTTGTTTGTATTCACTTTTTTTCCAAAAGGGGTTTTGGAAACCTGTCATAGTGGGGTTTAAAGGGATTTTTTTAAAAGATCCCCCTTTTAACCTGTTCTTTATTTTTAAAAACCCTTGTCCCAGTAAATTTGTGGTTTAGGACCTCTCTAAAAAAATTTAAAAATTTAACCCCTTCCGTTTTTCAAAGTTTTTTTGTACCCCTCGCAAAATACTTAAATTGATAGATAAAGGGGAAATTTTTTTTAATATTTTTGGAAACCCTATTTCCAAAAGGGGGGGCCCCCTTTCCCCCAAACCCCTGAACCTTTTTTTACTCTTCAGGCCCTTTTAAACCAAATTAAAATACAGGGGGGCCTTCCCTCTAGTTTTTTTCCTGCACCAGCGGAAATTATTAGTTAAAGGGTTTTGCCATGAAGTAAAAATTGATTTTGGGGAAAGTTTGTAAAAAAAATAATAAACATTTTCCCAACCTTTTCATCAATATTAAAAATTTCTGGCCCTTTTTTTTGGGTCTTACTGCTCCCTTTGTGACCCATTGTTTACAGCTCTCCAAGGGAATAAAAACCAAAGGCGAAGCTTCCAGTCCTGGTCGCACCTGCCATACAAAAACCTCTCCTCTCGGGCAGCTACTGATTTTAAAAACCCCAAGTGCTGTAAATTCTGCCCCCCTTTCCTCGTACTCCTTTTTAATTATCCAAACAGTGCAAAAAAATTTAAAAAAAGAATCCTCAATAAATTTTAAGTGAATTGGGGATAAAGAGAAAAAAAACCACAATTTTTGGGTTCCAGGTTTGAACCGAGGCCCTTTTTCCGGGAAAGGAAAAACTTTTTTACCCTGAGCAACATTTTTTCCCAACTCACAGCTCTTTCCCAAAAACAACCTTTCTTTGACTAGAGAGAGGAAAGGACGGGTTTGATGCATCCTTTGCTGGTCACATGAAAAAAATTTTCCAAACAAATCACACCCCCCCCTTCTAAAGCACCCCGGCTGAAGGCGGGGTTTGCAGGAGGTGTAAAATGAGTTTGGTGGAAAAACCCCCTTTTTAATTTAAATTTTTTTTGGTTTTTTGACAAAAACTTTTTTCCTTTATGAGAGCCACATGTTTCATTTTCCCAAATTTATGTCTGAATTTAAATTGTTTTTTTTTTCCCCAATAAATAAAAAACCCCCTTATAAATTAGTTTGCCTCGCCCTATTTTTTTTTTTGGATTTCTGCTTCCAGGGTTTTTGTTAAAATTGGGGCCAATAACAGACACCTAAAAAAGACTGTTATTTTTAAATTTACCTGCATTTTAAAATCAAACCCCATAATGACTCCACATGCTCTTTTTCCTGTATCTATATCTTCCTGTAGGTTTTGGCTTCAGACGGGGTTTTTTACATAAAACATACACTCCCCTTTTCCTTTTTTGTGATCTCTGCTAAATAAACTGTACCCGGGAAATTAACCACCAATCAAAGGGGCCCCAAAACCAGCCATGTCCATTTATCCCTTCCTTTTCATTTTTTTCTTCAGCAAAAAAACATTCTATTTTAAATTTTTTTGTTGGGTTGAAAACCCTGGCTTTTGGCCCACTTTGCAATTTAGATTTTTTTTTTCGTTTTTTTTTTATTTTACCCCTTTGCCCTTTTTAACTATTTGCTCCCCACCCCCCCCTCCCCTTTCTTTTTTTATTACTAATTCCCGGGGCCCCAAAATCTTCCCACTACCCTTTCACGCTAAATTTGTATTTCCTTCCTCCCAAGAAGCTGACCTTTATTGCCCAAATTATTTTGTTTTCCCACAAACTTTTGGGAAAGGGGTAATGTATATACCCAATGGGAGGGGTATTGGTTTATACTACTTTGGCTAATGGTGTAAATTATACCCCTATTTAACAAAATTCAACAGTTTTTAAGGATAAAACCATTTTCTTTGTATGTCTAATGATGTACATTCTTTTGCGCCTTGTGTGATTTTGCCCTAAAGAATCCTGCCCTTTATGGGAGGAAATGCTTTTGGCTAGTGTCAATAAATGGGCTTTTACGATTGACTTTGGTACCACTGAAAGAGGTTTTTGGGGGGGGGAAAAAGATTTGGTTTAACGTTATGGCTTGAATCCCTATTTTAACATATTTATACTGTCCAACAAAGGAATTCTCAGTTTTTTTTGAGGAAGATATCACAGGGCATACGGGGGTTTTAAAGAGAGTATTTTTTTTTCCGGTGGGGGCCCTTTCCTTTTTTGGGGACATTTTCCCCTTTGGTGGGGTGGGGGAATTTAGCAAATTTTTTTGGTTTTTTGGGTAGTTGGGTGTGGGGTTGGTTTAGTGTTGGACATTTTTTTAATTTCATTTAAAATTAAAAAGGTAATTTTAATCAAGTATTCCCAAAATTGTTTTTTTTCAATTGCCCTCCCCCAGCCCTATTTTTAAATATTCCCCCAAATTTCCCTTGGCCATTTTTCCCCCAATACAGCGGGAAACCCCCTCCCCCTTAGGTGAAGCCCCCCCCTAGCTTAGAGCTGTAGCCAAGACAAAAAGTCAGCCCATCTCCAAAAACCATCTTTCCTACGAAAAATTTTTTGGGCCATTTTCCCCCCCCAATTAATCTCCTATTTCCCTCTTTTGGGGTGTGGCCCCCTTTTTGGGGGGAAAAGGGGTTGGGTATTTTGGGGAAAAAAATAGTTCTTTGGGGGGTTTTTTCCCCTGCCCCCCCCTTTGGCCAAATTCCCTCTAAAAAAAAATTTTTTTAAGGGAAACACCCCACCTCCCTCTATACTTGGGGCCTTTTGGCCCCCAAAAAAAATGGGGACCATAAAAGCGGGGATTCTCACCAAAACCCCACCCAAATCTGTAAACCGATTTTGCAATGAGGTAACGAACAAAGGGGCCCCGGGGGTAAAACCAAAAATTAAGGGGGGGATAAAAAGGGGGGGGAAAAGGGAAAGTGGTTGGGTGGAAGTTTTGGGGGTTTTTGGGTTAAAAAATAAATGGATTTAAAAAATTAAAAAAAAGGGTTGGTGAAATGGTTTTTTTAAAATTTATGATTTGGGTGAATGGGAATATAAGGTATTTTTTAAATAGAAAAATTTTGGGTGAATTTTTTTTGGGGGGTTTTATTTGATTTGATGGGTTTTGGGTAATAAAAGAAAATTTTTTAACATAACCTTACACAGGTTTACATTTAGACTTTGTTTTCTTTGCTGATTTGATTGAACCTTATTGACATCTTTAAACGGGTTTTTTTATTGCCTCACTTTTTTTCTTCAAAAACATCCCCAAATGGGGAAATTTTTTGGAATATGTGATTGTTTTCTATTCCACCCACAGAGCGCATCACGATGCCAAATAATTTGTATACTTGGCAGACTTATTGAACAGTGTGTTGTGCAACCTATAGCCCTTTTGTTAAAATAACGGGTTTTAAATCAGGGCGAAAAATGGTCAAAAAGTTTTTTCGCTACATATACCACTGTATTCATTCATTCCTTCGTTCATTCATTCGTTCATTCATTTATTCATCTTTAGCAGTGATAAATGAGAATAGCTCACTATTTGGGCCTCATGTGCAAAAATATTTGCATGAAGCCTGCATGGCGATACACAGAAGTAGTTGTAGGTATGTGGCACCGCGTGGCTCTGCAACCACCTGGCACTCACCTGGTCGTGTGCTCCGCGGCAGGTGGTGGGGGGCATTGTTAGATCATATATTACCTGCAAGACGGGGGGGATTCAACATTTTAGAAACAGGATTCATACTCAATGATAAACTGCAGACATGCAACATAATGACATGTATACAAACACACTAAATATAAATACATACAGTGAAGGAAATCATTATTTGATCCCTTGCTGATTTTGTAAGTTTACCCACTGACAAAGACATGAACAGTCTATAATTTTAAGGGTAGGTTAATTTTAACATTGAGAGATAGAATATCCAAAATAAAATCCAGAAAATCACACTGCATAAATTATATAAATTTATTAACATTTTGTTGAGAGAAATAAGTATTTTATCCTCTACCAGCCATTAAGAGTTCTGGCTCCTACAGACCAGTTAGATGCTCCTAATCAACTTGGTACTTGCATTAAAGACAGCTGTCTTAAAAAGTCACCTTTATAAAAGACTCCTGTCCACAGACTCAATTAATCAGTCAGACTCTAACCCCTACAACATGGGCAAGACCGAAGAACTTTCTAAGAATGTCAGGGACAAGATCATTGACCTGCACAAAGCTGGAATGGGCTACAAAACCATAAGTAAGATGGTGAGGTGAGAAGGAGACAACTGTTGGTGCAATAGTAAGAAAATGGAAGAAATACAAAATGACTGTCAATCTACATCGATCTGGGTCACCATGCAAAATCTCTCCTCGTGGGGTATCCTTGATCATGCGGAAGGTGACACAGCAGCCTAAAACTACACGGGGGGAACTTGTTAATGATCTCAAGGCAGCTGGGACCACAGTCACCAAAAAAACCATTGGCAACACATTATGCCATAATGGTTTAAAATCCTGCAGTACCCGCAAGGTCCCCTTGCTCAAGAAGGCACATGTGCAGGCCTGTCTGAAGTTTCCCAATGAACACCTGGATGATTCTGTGAGTGATTGGGAGAAGGTGCTGTGGTCAGATTAAAAAAAATTGATCTCTTTGGCACTAACTCAACTCGCTGTGTTTGGAGGAAGAGGAATGCTGCCTATGACCCAACGAACACCGTCCCCACTGTCAAGCATGGAAACTCTATTTTTTTTGGGGGCTCGTCAAAACTTTTCCACTGAAATTTCCCCCCCCCCCCCCCCCCGCCCCCCCCCCCCCCCCCCCCCCCCCCCCCCCCCGCCCCCCCCCCCCCCCCCCCCCCCCCCCCCCCCCCCCCCCCCCCCCCCCCCCCCCCCCCCCCCCCCCCCCCCCCCCCCCCCCCCCCCCCCCCCCCCCCCCCCCCCCCCAGTTTTCGGGGGTGTTTCTCTGCGAAGGGCACAGGACTACTTCACTGCATCAATGGCACAATCAGCAAGAGATCAAATAAACATTTCCTTCACTGCATATGGCTAGCATACACTGCACCTACATATAGATATACACATACACCATATACATGCTACACATAAACACACATATATACACATAACTAATTAATTATATATATATATATATATATATATGCATATATATAACGCTCTATATAGCTAGATTGATATACATTATAGATAGATAGATAGATAGATAGATAGATAGATAGATAGATAGATAAAAGGTGAGACAAAAGTCCCAGGAAGCCCTTTTATTTCAGAGATGAATGGGGAAATTACTTACCTGAATACCACAAGAAGTAATGGGTGAGGGGACCTACCTTTTAAGCTATCCCATTATGAGTAAGAGAATCCAATGCAACAATGTAGTGTGAAAGTCTAGTCTTAGCTCTTCTAGACCATCAGTTCATGGTGTATGTATTCTGCTTAAGAATTTAACATTAGCAGATAAGTTTGCAAGGAATTTGGTTACCGTTAGCTAATGTAGTTTGTACATCAAGTTGAAGAGATCCTGGATAAATCAAAAGAAGCTCTGGATCTTGACAGCTAAGAGAGGGAAAATATTATGGAATATTTGACTTCTTTCTTGTGCTCCAAACCTCCATCCAAACCTTCTTTTGATTTAAAAAAAAAAAAAACCTAACAAAAAAAAAAAACAGATCTCCCAGGTGTAATATGCAGAGGGGCATTACGGTGGCCTTACTAATCATTGTCAGTCAAATGTTATTTGGCCCTTAGTTTGTTTACCCAACTCCACCATACTTATTCACACTGGGCTTGTTGCTTATCTTCGGTGGGAACAAAGAATTAGACTAGCCTCAAAGGTAACCTTAAAACCTATCTCTTCAGGACTGCCTATAACCAACATTAATTGCATTGCACTACTACAGCCCACAAATATGTCTGCCCCTCACCTTCTGTCTCTTCCCCTACTTCCATGTAGACTGTAAGCCCTCACGGGCAGGGGCTTCTCTCCCTCATGTGATATGATTAAGTCAGTATGGTGATAGTAATGGTCTTTTATATTGTGGTTTTATTTGGTGACAGTGTGGTGGCATTACTTTGTCACTATGGTGGAAAAATTTGTTACGTGATTATATTCATTTCAGTGATAGCCTAACATTGGATGATGCCCTCTGCAGTATAGTCTATTAAAGGTGTACTGTCATAAATTGTACAAATAATCACACCATGCAGTTCCTTATTCTAAGCCAATAAGACATACTTGTCAACCTTTTTTCTCACATTCCTGGGAGATTTAGCCCCACCCCAGAAATGCCCCCTATCCACCTATGAATGTCCCCTAATCCACCTCTAATCCATGGGAGGGTTGGTAAATATAGTCATACATTTTGCTGCTCTCATAACACTTGCCATACAGTTACCTTAATAACAATAATATACAGCACAGCCACTGCTGTGCAATGTGAACCAATTACACCACAGTGTTTAAATAGCAAACTAACACAATGCCTAAGTCAATTTAACCATACAATGTCCTAACATGAAGAAATAGTCTTGTATTTTTTTTTTTAAACTTGATTTTTTATTTTTATTTGTACCAAATGGGTCAGCCAGTTGGGGAGGTTAGAAAATAGAAAAAACCACTAATTTTTTATGTCCCATTCCACTGCCAGTTTTGGTGAACCCATTAATGGCATCACAATCAATGCTCAGGTGATGCTATAGCCAACCACAAGAACAGATGAAGAGATCACTTTGGCCTATGAACAGCCGCATGGTGACATGAACAATGAACATGATGTTATTGACCAGGAGCACAAGAAGCTGTGCCGGGTCTGCAATGGAGTGGGTGTAAAGGGTGTTTTTTTCTCTTTGATAACCTCCTCAAATGGTTGATTAGAATTTTGTAAACATGGATCATCCCTTTAAATTTTAAATGAAGCTGGTAAATGTTCAGGCTTGAAGGTCCCATTCAAAAGTTTGCTGTAGAGCCCAAAATTTTATAGTTATGTCCCACATTTAAAGAGGTTTTTTCACCATGCTGGGTCACAGAGTCACAAGCAGCTTTTCACTCACTCTGACTTGCCAGTCTGTGAGTATTTCTCTAACAGTGATTAGCATATCGGCTCCTCTATAACTAGCTGAGCCATAACAGCAGGAGACTTAATGTGTGTAAACAAAGCTAAATGTGCTGTGAAGAGTGAAAATAATTCCTTTCTGTAAACAAAAGCCAATCTTGTTAGAGATGAAGAGTCTGCTCTGGAGTGAGCTCTGTCCATGGTGACATCAATACCTGCTCTCGGTGTAATCAGGAAGGGAGATATGGATAGTAACCTAGAGACACTTGTGCGTACTCAGAGCAGATAAAATCTCTCTTATCTCATAACCATTGCACATCAAAAGACCAATGTTTTTAGAAAAAGTCTTCATTTACCTGTCCCTACATGTTGAAAGCTAATCTTTGCAGTGAGAAAAGACCTTTAATCTAAACAATGCAAAGTGGTTAGCTTTCTCTTTAATGTCTTTTGTCCCTTAGAACTGCAAATACTTAATGAAAATAATACTGTATTGTGAGTAATAAAGCATATCATGTGCTCTAAAATTTTCATATTGCTGATTTTGGGGAAAATGGATGGGGAAGGACGTTGTAGTGTTTCTGTATTTGTCCATACAGAAGGACCTTGTACATGGACAATGGTTCATAATGCATGTTTTCCCATACAGTTGTGGCTTCTAGGATCAGCATTTGTGTACAACACTTTGAGGGGGGCTGTGTAGTGGGGAAAAGGTTCAGATTTTTTTAAAGTAAGGTTTTTGGGAAATGAAATAAATAATTCCCATTAAAACTAAACGGAGAGAGACGCGCGGGGCCCCGGAAAACCACTCTGTTCTGCGTTTTTTTGCTGGAAAAGTAAAAGTAAGGGACCTCTATTTTCAAACTTGGTGCAGGTGTAGGGTTGGGGCCTTTTTCCTATTTTTATCAGAAAATTATTAAGTGTCCTGTGATATTGTTATAAATTTTTTAAATAGGGAAAATTACCCCTTTACGGGGGAATAAACCCTAAACCCCGCTTTCCCTTTTAAAAAAATAGAGCAGTTTTTTTTAAGTTTTTTTAATTTAAAAGCGGAAAAATTTGTTTTTTCTAACCCGGGGGAAACCCCCCCTTTTTAAAAAAAGCTTAGTTTTAATCCCATTTTCCTCTTATTTTTAAAAATTTAGAAATTACTTTTCCTACAGTATTTGTATGGTCCTAGGAATGGTATTAAAAAAACTAGATTGGAAGTAAAACAGCCCCCTTTAAATTTTGGGTTAAATGGTTTTTTTTTGGTCATTTTGTTTGCTTGAGTAAAAATTTTGGTCAAAAATTGAACTAAAAGGAATGCAAATTTATAAAGGCCCCCTCTGTTTTAAAAAAACACAGCAAAACATGAAAAAAAATCTTTCTAATCCCAGTAGAAAACATGTTAGAGATTTCCCAAATTTATTTTTTTACCCTTAAAAAACAGTCCCTTGAGCCCAGGATTTGCTTTTCTGTCAAATCAAATTCTTAAATTGCTTTTCAGCCCCTTTAAAAAAGGGCCCTTTAAACCCAAACCCTCTTTATTTTGAAAATTAAAAAAAGTTTTAAAAAATTTATGTCTCTATAAATTTTCTTTGGTAAGGTTTTGTGTTTTTTAAGTGATTTTTTTTTTGGGGGTTTTTTAAGAAAATGTTTTTGGGGAAGGAAGGGTCATGGCTTATGTGGAGTTTTGGGGTTTTTAAGGGCCCTTTCTTTTTGGGCTAGACTTTGTTATTTTTTTCCTTTCCCTTTTAATTTTTTTTTCCAGTATTTCCAGTTTATTGTGTTTTTGGGGTTATTCCAAAATTTTTAAATTTTGGTCAATCACCCCTTATAGTAGTATTAAAATTAGTTGATTTTTTCTTTATTCTTACTCAATTGGGGTGGTTGGTAGTACCATAAAAACATTGATAGAAAGCTGCAACACTTACCTGACATTAGGTTCCTTTATTCTGATAATAATTATGGTTATGACAATCACCAATGAGCAAAGCTGACTATAACATTAAATAAATAGAACCCAAGACCATTAACCCCAAATCTTTTTGTGTGCGGTGGTTTCCCAGTATTCTTGTTTGAAGTTGACGTGTTTTAAAATTGGACAGTTGGATTCCAAGTGTCCAATCCTCTTGTTCTTAGGAAAACCAATACCTTACCATGCTTTTCCCCATGCAAAATACATACAAACTCAGCCGAGACAAGTACACACGTGTAGGGAAAAGGGAAAATGGGAAAGTTTGGTTTTTGGCCCCCAAAGCCCTTTTAGGAAAACAGCCTATGGTATACTTAAGTGATGGGTTTTTGCCAAGCAAATTTCTATCACATCTGGTCTTGGGGGGGCCTTTTTTACAGAATTTTAAAATTTTTTTTTTTCCAAAACCCTTGATGTAATTGTTTGTTGAAATTTTGAAAATTTCACACACCTCATTTTTTAACCTTACAAAAGGAATGGAAGGGAAAAATGGCTATGCCCATATGCAGGGGGGCTTTGGGTTGAAACCCTTTCTCTTCAAGTTTTTGGTATTTAAAACCCAAAGGTCTCAAGGAGCCGGGTCACGGGAAAAGGGGGGGCTCTATTTTTTTTTCCCCTGTTTTTACCCAAGCAATGTGATGTGTAGTCGAGGAGCCCAACAAAGGGCTTTATTTTTTTGCCTAAAATTTTTTTATTTTATTTTTGGGTTTTTTGATTGCCAAAGGGAACGGGGCCCTTGCAGCTATTTTAAGTCAATAGGGGGTACAAAAAAACAAGAAAAAAAAAATATTTATTTTTATTTTTAAAAAGGTTTAAAATAAATAAATAATAATAGAATCCTTTTTCCCTTATAAATCCCCATAAAGAACAAACAAGAAAAGCACATACAGAATTTGGTATTGCAGCATTTGGAATGATGCATTTATCAAATTAAAATTAAAGAATTTGAAAAAACAATGGGGGAAATTGATCCCTTCCCTTTTCCAAAATGGTTAAAAAAATTTAAAAACCGCACTCTGCAAATCCAAAAAGCCCTTTCAGCTCGCCCCCTGCCCCCGTTTAAAATTTATGGCCAGGGGAAAACCCCTTTTTTGGGGGTTTTTTGGCGGCCGCCAAAATTTGGGGTATTGTTTTTTGTGCCATGGGGTTTAGTTTTTTTAATTGATAATTTTTTTTTTTGAAAACCCCACCGCCCCCAAAATTTAAAAGGGAAAGCTTTTGCGGGAAAATTAAAGGGGATTTTTTCAAGAAAAAAAAAAAAGGGTTTTTTATTAAAAATACCAAATAAAAAAAAACCAAAAAATTGATCGTTTACTAGGATGGGGGGGAATTATTTTTAACGAAGGGGGAATTGTTTAGAATTTCGGGAAAAAGAAAATTGGGGTTTCTGAAAAGTCAAAGGGTTTGGGGTTTATTGGGGGTGAACGAAGGGGGAACTTTTTTTTTTGATAAAAATGGAAACCTTTTTGGTTGGGCGGAGCAATGGTTTTTTACAGGGGGGGGCAAAGCATTTTCGGGGAGGAAGAAGGGAAATTGCCTGCAGAACATGTGCAGAGAGGGAAACCCCAATCAGAGCCCGGCGGGTTTTCTGTGAGGGTCCCCGCACTTTTTTAAAAGGCCCCGGGGTGGGGCTGGGAGTTTTACCGCTCTCATTTTCTGTCGGGGAAAAGGTGTTGCCGCGTTTGATTTTTTAGGGAAAAAAATAATTTTTTATTCAGCGATTTTTGGGGGGGGTTGTTCACCCTTGTTTCAGGGGGATTTGCTTTTTTTTTTAAAATTTTCTTTTTTCTAAATTTTTTTGGTGTTTTGGATCTAAAAGTCCATTTGTGCTTTCCACTAAAGTTTGCTTATAAAATTTTAATGCTATTTGCTCACAAAAAATTGGGTTTAAAGGGGGGGATTAAGCCATTTCCCTGTTTGTTTTCTTTTTAAAAGAAAAAGCTTTTTTTTTAAATACAAAAAAACCACTTTTTTTTTGGCGGCTAATTTTTAATTTTTTGCAAAAATTTTCAATCCGGGGTTAATTAATTTTGTGTTTGCGGGTTGGGGTTTACCCCCGGGGGAAAACCCGTCTTTTTCACCCCAAAAAAATTAAACAATTTTCCTGTCCCTTTAATTAACAACCCATAAGGTTTTTACTTAAATTTTTTTTCCTTGTTGTTTTTGGGCTTTTAGAAAACCCAATTTGAACACGCTCCCAAAGTTTGTAGTTTGTGGTGTTTCAACCCCTTTGCGAAATTTACATCCACGGGGTTAAATTTTAAGCTTTGTTTTTTTTTGCTTTTGGTGACAAAAATAAAACCCGCGTTTTTTCACGCCAAAAATTTAAAATTTTTCCCTTTTACCTTTATTTAAACCAAGCAAAGGTTTAATTACAACTTTTTTTCTTTGTTGTGTAGCTTGGGAAAAAACCCGGGCCCAATTGTAAAACGTTTACAAACTTAGGGGGTTTCTTTTGGTTGCTCAATTCTTTTGGCAATTTACCTCCGGGGGGAATTGGTTTTTCCTCATTTTAAAAAGAAAATTTTGTTTTTCCCCCGGGCCCCCGGGAAAAAGTTTATCTTTTGCAAAAATTTCATTTTCCGAAGGAAAATTAAGATGTTTGTGCTTTTATATTAGTAAAATTTAAACAGAGTTTTTGAAAGGCACATAAAAAGTAAAAATTTCCCCTTTGGCCCAAAATTTGTGGGAGCGCAATTTATACCCAAAGGGGTTCCCCAAGCTTTTAAAGGTGGGGTTCATTTGGAGCAAAAAAAAGGGGTTTGTGTTTTTATATAAAAAGATACTTCAAAAAACCCATTTGTCTGTAATTTTAAAAAAAAAAAGGTATGTAAGGGACAAAAAAGGGTGGCTGGGCTTTCACCTGGATTTGCTGAGGCACAAAATTCCTGGAGAAAAGGTCGCAGCACAGCAAGGGGGAAAAAACCCCTTTTTCGCACAGGGGTCATTTCTTTCAAGGGCCCAAACCAACTGCCGTTGTCATCTACCCGGCCGGAAATAAATTAGAAACCCCAAAATGGTTCTTGTTTTGGTTTGACTAGGTCATCCACTTCCCCCCAGATGACATCTGACAACCCACCCAAAAGGGGGTGGGGGAACTCGGGAACAACATTTAGGGGCTTTGGAAAACCGGGGAGCGGGGTCAGCGGCCCCTCACCTTTCCCTAAACCCCCCCTCTGTCCCATCCGGGTTCCCCCACCCAGAGGACCCTACTATGTGGTCGGGGGCCAGCCCCCCCAATTTTTAGCTGAGGAATATGGAAGCAATTTAAAGGAAAGGGCGGTAAGCACCCTTATTTTGGCACCCGGAAAGAAATGGGGCCAATACCCCCCTGCTTTTTCCCCAGTAGGACGGAAAAATTTATAGATGTTTAGAGGTGGAATGGGGGGTTTTTTCATTTTGTGGGGGGAAGCCCGGGCCAATAAAAAAAAACCCGGGTTTGTTTGGGGAAACGGGCAGGGGACGATTTGAAAAAATACCGGATGTTGATGTAGTCCTCCGCCCGCATTTTGGGAGGGGGTTTGAGGGAAAAGGGCTTCTTCATCTTTCGGGGAAAAAAAGAGGGGGTCGTTGGGCCCCGGAAAGGCGCGGCGAGACCAAAAGAAGGGGGGGTGGGAATTGTTGGCCTTTGATTCGCAGGATAACAGCAAGTGGGGGGTTTGGGGAAAAGCCAAGCGGGGCCAGGGGTTTAAAAAACTTTCCGCTTGAAAGGTCCAAGAAAAGAAACCCGGACGGGGGGAACCTGGGGCCCCTCAGGATAGGCAAGCAAGGGGCCCCAGAGCATAAATCAGTTGGCGGTAAAATTTCCAATTTCCTCGGGGGGTTTGTGGAATTTCCCTTTGCTAAGACCAGGGAGGAGCGAAAAATTGGGTTATGTAAAAATCTGAAAAAGGGGAAAAGGGGTGAAGCTGGCCAGGGAGTTTAACGTTGGCCCCTCGGCCCTGGCCCAAAAACATGAAAGCTCACCACCCGGGGGCCCTTTGGGAAGAAACGGGGCCCCAGATTGGTGACCCACCTGCCCGCGCAGCAACAGCAGAGCAAGCAGAAAAGGCCCAGTGGAAACGCAGGCCCTTTGAACCCCAAGTCAAAGGGCCTCCACCCCCCTCTGCAGAAGGGAGTTTGGTTTCTTTTGACATATCTCCCGGTCCAGATGCTCCTGCCTCCTAACTCTGGGCAAGAAGTCGTTCCCCGAGGCGTTTTTGAAAGAGACAACAGTATGCTCCAACCTTTACCTTAAAGGTGCGCAGCTGCCGTGCTCCTGCCAAGTTGTTGGTACTGCGCCCACCCCCCCTTTCCAAATGGGGGAAATTTTCCCCACTTTCAGAGAACAAAAGGGGCTTGTGCCGGGGCCGGGGATGGAGAGTTCCAACCCGAAAATTTTTTTTTCCAAAAAAGGGGCAAGTCCCAAGCACTTCTTAAATATGAAAGAACAAAAGGGTGGGCCAGCCCCTTTAAGCTTATGGGTTTGTTCCAAGGTGCAAAAGGGCCCCCCGGAGGGTCGGGGCCGCGTGCTAGGGTAAGGGCCAGTAAAAGTCCCTTTTCGGCCCCAACTTTGGTGGAATTTTGCTTGGGCCCCAAAGGCCCCAAGAACCAAATTGGGAAAAAGGAAAACCGCCCTTTCCCCCCTCCACTTTTCCCAAAACGGGTTTGTCCCTGCGCCAAGTTCCCGGGCCCCTTCCCCCAAACCACCACCCCCCATCTAAGTTTCCCAACAAGTACGGGCCTCCTTCATCCCAAAAGGTGAAAGGGCCCCACGGGTAAAGCAGTTTAACCTGGTATTGCCGTCGGGCGAACGAATTTCACAAAAGGGGGGAAAATTTGCCCCGCGTCTTTCAGAAAGAAATCGTGTGGGGGTTTTTCTCCTCCCAACTAAAAAAGGGGAACCATGGTGAGGGGTGAAAGGGTTTGAGGAACAGGGTTGAACCGCCGTTTGCCCCGAGGGGGATGGTCCATGCGCCCTCCCATGGGGGCACGTTTTTCAATCGGGTTTGGGTTGAAAAGGTTTTCCTGAATTCTTCCCTCCCGATTTAAGAACTTTCCCTTAAAAAATGGGGGAAAAACTGTAACGATTTTATCCTTTACTACAAAAAGCCGGGGAACCCCCTCCTCAAAGTTGGGGGGGCCCCGAAGGGGCCTCCCCCAAAACCCCCCCCCCCTTTGATTGCATTTTTCCCACCCCGTTGGAATTCCAGCAGCACATGTTGGCCCGACTTTTTGGGAACAGAAAAAGGGGCCCATTGGGGGAAAATTTTTTGATGATCCAAGGCAAGACAAAAAGAAACCCCCCTGTGTAATTTTGGGAGGTACCCAGGGGAAGCTCATGCGTGACACCTGCCTTTTGGTTAAAGGCCATTTGGGGAAAGGCCCCCTTTTTTTGTCGTGCCAGGGAATTTACGGGAGGTTGAATAATGTCTTTAACAGGGAATTCCCAATGTCCTGGAAAAGTTTGCTGAAAAAATTTTGGTTGGGGCCCAGGGGAGGGAAGTGTGGCGGATACATCTCGGGGGCCACATGAGCCCCTTTTTGGGGACTAAAATTGGAGGAGGGGGAAGGACTTTTGGGAAAGCGGGAAGCATTGTCTGGTGGAAATGAGGGGTTTTTTTCTACCCGGGTTTGAACAAGGGAGGAAGGGAAAGGAGCGTGGAGGGGGGTGGATGGAGATGGGGGAAGAGAGGCAGATGACCCCCAAAAAATCCATGGCGGGTTATTCGGGTGGAAAGGGGGAGGGGGGAACCCAAACCTAAAGGATTTCAATTTTTTGCAAGTTTGGGGGCCCCCCAGGCTTGTTATTTGCTGGTAGTGAAAACCGAATAGTCAGCATGGGCAGAGGGGGGGAATTTTTTTGGGCCCCTTTTCCCCCCCCCTTTTTGGGACCCTCGTCCCCACGTGGTCCAAAATGGGAACCCTTTTTTTCCCAGCTTTTTGAGGGGGAAAGGACAAATCAAAAATACTTTAGGGAAATCCCCGTAAAATTTTGGCCCGTCCCTTTTGTGCGGCATCGTCCTCCTCTAAAGGGTTCTGCCCGGGGGGTTCCCCGGCCCCTCCCCTTTTCTAGGCCGGGGCTGCTGGGGGAAAAGGGGGGGGGGGGGGATGGGAAAAGCAGAAACCAGCTCCAAATTCCCCCATTTAACCAAAAGTCTGGAGTAAAGAGGGAGAAAAGCTTCCCTTTTACCCAAATTTGAGGGAGAGTAGCCGCGGGCCAGCGCGGACCTGGAGCAGTCCATGAAAAAAAAAAGGTGGTGGCCTACTTGGAAAGAAATCTGCCCCCCCATTTTAAGAAGACCCCTTTGGGATTACTGGGCAGCTAAATTTGGATGTGTGGGCCGAAACCCTTGCCGATTTTTTTGCATTTGGGGGGAAGCTGCCCTGCCCGGCCAGGGGGGGGGTGGATCAGAGGGGGGGGTTAAAGTGCGGCGGGGGGCCATCGTTACCCCCAAAGGGAGAACCCGCTTCCCCAAGGGAAAATGGGGAAAAGGGACTGACCTTTTGTCAAGTTTAAATTTGGGGGCGTTGGATTCGGCCCGGGGATTTCCACACCCAATGCCTTAGGGGGCCCAGACCTACTTCAGCCAGGGGCGCCTCCCCCCAAACTGTGAAAATTTTGGGGTTTTCCTGGGTTCAAAATACCTCCCCAAGCCCTATTTCGGGATGCCGCCACCCCCCTTGGGCCCACAAAAATCTAGCCCAGTTTTTCTCCATTGCCCCAAACCCCATCTTTCCCGGGGGGGACTTTTAATTGCCACCCCCCTCCACCTTTGTTTTTGGGGCAACGGGCTAAATCAGGCGGGGGATGCTGTGGGCTGCGGGCCGTGACCTCAAATGTGTTTTTTTTCCCCACCCCGGTGGCATACTCTTGTTTTTCCCCCACATCCAAATTTTAAATTGTGAAAACCCCCTAATACCTCTTGCCGGTCTGTGGCTGCCCCGGTCCCCCTCAACTTTTGTGTTTTTGCCCACATTTGGGGGTTTTGGACCTAAAATGTTTTTGGTGATGTGGTTGTCTCCCAATGTCCGGTGACCTTCAAATGTTGTCATTGTCCCACTCTGGGGCCCTTTAAAACCCCTTTTTTTTGGCCACCTCCAGAATGTCATTGTGCCATTTGCCTGCCCTTTTTTTTGTGTCCCTCCCGTGCCCTTTAACACCTGTTTTTTTTGTGCCCCACTTTTCTGACCTCTTGCTGCTGCTGTGGCTGCGGGGCCTGGTGCCCAAAAACCAACGGGGTTTCTTTTGGGGCCACGGGTCTGAATTTTTTCCCTCTGCCTGCTTTTGGGTTTGCCCGGTTAAAAATCAAAAATGGGGGGTTTTCCCAATTTTTTTTTGGCCCCCCCCCCCCTTTGGGCCTTTTAACCCCTGTTTTTGGCCACCTCCAGAATGTCTTTTGTCCCAAACTGCCTGCCCTTTCATGCGGGCTGGTTTCCCCGGGGCCCTTTACAACACATGTGTCATTGTGCCAGGCCTTTTTGTGTTTAAAACTATTGGGGGGGGCGGGGTTTTTGAGGGGGGGGGGGGGGGGGGCCTGCTGCCGGGGTCCTCCAACTTGTGTCATTTTCCCCCTCTGGGGGCCTACCCCTTTTTTTTTTGCCCCCTTCAGAATTTTTAAATTTGTCCCAACCTGCCCCCTGACCCCCATGCTGCTGCTGCCTTTGGCCCTACAAAAGTTTTTCATTTTTCCCAAAAGGGTCTAAAACCATGTGCTGCTGTGGGCTGCCCCGTTGTCCTACACACTGTGTTTTTGGGGGGCCCCAATGTTGACCTCATGGGTGTGTGGGCTGTTTGGTGACCTAAAAAAACTCTGTATTGTGCCACTCGTTTGCCTTTTTTGGCTCCCTGCGGGCTGTTTTTCCCGTCAAAAAACCACGGTGGATTGTTCCCAAACTTTTCCCCCTATCCTGTTTTTTTGCCCAAAAATTTTACGGGCAATGTCATTGCGCCTCGCTAAACCTTTAATGTGCTTGGTTTTGCCGTGTGGGGGAAATACACACGGTTTTCAATGTCCCACGGGTTGACTTATTGCTGCCGGGGTTTGGGGCCGTACCAAACCTCACTTTTGGCAAGGGTGCCCTTTTCCTAAACCCTCATGGGGCGCTGTGGTGTGCCGGGGAACCCCTTTTTTCCCCACTTTTGGTCATGTTGCCACCCCCAAAAAAGTGATTTTAATTTTCCCCTTTTTTTTGCCACCTCCAGAATAGTCCTTCTGTGCCACCTCTCCTGGACCTCATGTTGGCGGGCCTGGGCCTTAGCGCTTTTTCCCCTCCTTTTACCACTTTTTTAGCCCTAAATGTTGACCTTCTGGTTTCCTCAAGTTGTTTTTTACCTGATTTTCAAATGCATGACCCTTTTCGGGTTTTTTTCCCATTTCCGGAATGCAAAGGTTTTTTTTTGGGCCCCTTTTTCCCCTCTTAATTTTGCCAGGGAATTTTAGAAGGTTAAAAACCCCAATTCTAAGAGCGGCGGGCAGTCATGTGGTTTCATACTAAAACCAACATTGTATGAAGACCCAAACAAGCTCCCTTGCTTATTTAAAGCTTGGCACAATTTTTTTTAACAGCACCCTCCCAGGCTCTTTTGAAACCCGGAAATAGTTTGTTTTTTAAGTGATTGTTCCCGAAATTTTTTTTTTCGGAACAAAGTTTTTTTTTGGCCGAAATTTTGGGGCAAAAAGTGATCGAAAAAAATTTCGGGAAAAATTGGCACCCGTCTGTTTAAATCGTAAAATTTTTAAACCCACCGCCCAATCCAACTTTGGGAAGTTTGGGGGAGGGTTTTGGGCGGGCGGGTCAAGCTTCAGGGGGTAACCTCCCGTTAAGGGAAATCCCTTTTCCCCTTTTAAATTTTTTTCATTCTAATGTCAATTTTGCTACGGGGTTTAAAAATCTGAAATTTTGTATGTATTCTCCCCCATAAAAGGCTTTAACTTGGGCCCTTAAGAAAAGAAATTGACCCGGGCGGAACCCACTCCCCCCCCCAGGTTCAGGTTAACAATATTGGTGTCTTCTTGTGTGGTAGAAGGACAGTGTTGGTGCTTGGTCCCCCCCAAAAATTTGGAGTTGATTCCGGGGTTTCCTATAATGGAGTTCATTTTTTGGGGGTGTGCCTTTCGGATGCTTTTACATAAAATGCACAAGATTTTTGGGCCCCCCTTTTTAGCCCTCCTTTTTGTCCCCTTTCGTGGAATAGTGGGCCACGGGTTTGCATGCCTTTCGAGTGCCTATGCCCAGGACCCACCATTCACAGAGGCCCACCAAAAGGGTTTTTTTTGGGCCCCCCCTTGGAAGAGCTTTTTGGGCCGGGGTTAAAATGTTCCCTACCAAATTTCCCCTTATAGCAAACGCCCCTCCCTTTTCCTCAAAAAACCAATTTATTTTGATATTGTTGCTGAATGATCAGAAAGTTAAAGAATTATATTATCATGGGGTGAAACAGGCCAGATACAAGGAGAGTTTTTTCCAAAGCCATTACTATATATAACTTTACAGTCATTTGTCATTTGTTTCAGAAAAACATTTTAAAATAAAAAAATATTTTTCTTAATTTTCCAAGTTTTTCTAAAAGCAATTTTTTATATTGTTTATACAAGGTTGCCTTGTCAATCGAGCAAGGAAACGGGAAAGAATGTAGGGGTTTTTTTAAAATTCAGGGAATTTACCATTTTTTCCCAAATGAATAAATGTTGTCTCTTGTGACAAAAAATTCCCGGCAGGTGAGTTTTGCTTTAATTTACGGGAAACCGGTTCCGCGGCTTATAAAACGGGATGGGGGCCCTGTAGGTTTGTTCTTGGGTTTGAATTTTTTTATTTTAAATTTGGGGAAAAACAGGAAATATTTTTTAAAAATGTAACCCCGGGAAAAAATTTTTTTTTTTTTGTTTTGGATGGGCCGGGAAAGGGGTTTTTTTACTTTTGTTTTTTGTTTTGTCCCCCATTTAAAAAAGGGATTTTCACCCTTAATTTTTCCCCCTTAAATGTGCTGCTGTGGGCTTGTGGAAAACCGGTCTTTTCCACTGCTTTTTTCTTTTGGGAAAACATGGCCCTAAAAGTCCCCGAAATGCCCAATAGTTGGTTGTAATTTGGGGGAAGATGTAAGCCCAAATGGTGTAAGTTGGGAACGGGGTTTGTACGGGTAATGAGAAAAAATTTTGCTGATAATCAGTTATTCAAGGGCATTGACTGCCACCCCCCCCACCCTGCTAATTCCCCTTTTAAAATTTCCCGTGTAAAGGATTTTACTTAATTTTTCGACCTGCTGCCTTTTTTTTGGCCCCCTAGTGTCTTTTTTAAATAAGTTTTGGGTGTTCCCCGGGAGGTTGTTTTTCCCAAAATTTTAAAGGGCCTACTAAAGACCAGATTTTATTTCTTTTTTATTTATGCCCTAAAAAAGAGTAACCTATAAAAAAATTTAAAAGGGGGGTGTTTTTCTCTTTTTTCTCATAAACCGTAAAAAGGTCCCCCAATTTTGGTTTAATTTTCAAAAAATTTTAAACCCTCCCCCTCAATTGCCCTTTTTATAAGTTACGGTTTGAATTTGCTAGCAGGTTTTAAAAATCTACTTTTATGCCCCAGTTCAAAAAGAAAAATTATAGTGTTTTTGGGGGGTTTTGGGGCCCAATCAGACTGTTTAAACGGAGTTCTTTTCACGGGCCCCTTCAAGCTCCTCCCTTTCTGTTTCAGGTTTTTGGGGTGGTTTAAAACCCTTTTGGACATCAAAGCTTGTTTAACCCCTTTAATAAAACCTTTTTAGGGGGGAAGACATTGGTAAAGGGAAAGGGGTTTTTTAAACAGAAGGACCTTTGGCTACAGGCTTTAAAAGGGTTAAATTTTGTTGGGAAAGGGAAATATAAAACAAGTTTCCTGTGCTGTGATAAGACAAAAAAAGGGAGAAAAGTCCCAAAGGGAGAGATATTCGGTAAAAAGTTAAAACCCTTGTGTACAAAAGAAAAAGATAAGAATTTTTCCAAACTTTAAAAGGAAGAAAAAATTTAGAAAAAGGCAAATTTATTTTAAAAGTGGGGATTTATTTTTTTCCTACATGTTTGATTTTTCTTATTCTGTGGGGGGGATTACCGGTTTAATAATTTTTCCTTTCTTTTTCAGTTTTTTTGGGCGGGAAAAAGGGGTGGTGTTTATTTCTTTGCAAAAATTGGGTCTTGGCCCAAAGCAAAAATTTTTAAAGCCCACTAAGGGAATGACCTGAAAACATCACCCCGCATGTTTAATAACGGGTTTTTACTTGAAAGCCCAACATTCACACGAGGGTTTTTCGTCGGGGGTTCAAAAAAAGAATCTGAAAGGGGTTTCCTTTAAAAATTTTTTGGGCTTTTTTCCGGTGGAGAGCATGGGGCCCTTTAGGGGCCATTTACCGGAAATTTTGGCAAAATACCGTGGTTTACCCAGCCAGATGTGGCCCGGTTTGTTTTGCCGCCCCCCAAAAACGGCCCCCGGGGGGTGGGGGGGTTTTTTCCCTCTGCGATGAGCGGGGAAAACCCCCCAACCCTTTTCTTTAAATCCCTCATTTTTGTGTTTAAAACCCACCGGGAGGGGAAGAATGTGCATGTAAAAATTGTTTTTGGGGCAGTGGGGACTGATGCAGGGGTTTTTCCATAAAACCCCTTTGGGTTTTGTTTGGGGCCGGTTTTTCAAAATGGTTTGCCTTATGTCCCAGGTTGAAATTTAAAAAAAAAATGATGGGGAATTTTTTTTTTTTTAAAATTTGATTTAAATCAAGAAAAGGAATCCCAGTACAAAAAAGTAAGCATCCCCCTAAAACCTATTTTATTTTTTTAAAAATTACACCCCAATAAACCAAAATGTATTTTTTTGGATTTTTTTTATTTTGTTTTAAAGCAACACAAAGTAACAAGTAATGGTGAAGTATAACGAATATGATATGTGCTTTTCCAAATTTTTGCTAATTAAAAAACTAAAAAGGGTGGGGTGCGTAATATGTATTCAGCCCCCTGTACTCTGATACCCTAAGATAAAATTTAGTGTAATTTGTTCCAGTATAACTACAGTTGTTTTGTGAAGGCCTCAGAGGTTTGTTAGAGAACATTAGTGAATAAACAGCATAATGAAAACCAAAGAAAACAGCTTAGGGATAAAGTTGTGGCAAAGCGTATTGCAGGGTTAGGTTTTTAAAAATAGCCCAAGCCCTGAACATCTTACGGAGCATTGTTCAATCCTTCATCCATAAATGGAAGGAGTATGGCACAACTGCTAACCTAAACTGAAGACCCAGACAAGGAGAGCACTAATTAGAGAAGCAGCCAAGAGGCCCAGGGTCACTCTGGAGGAGCAGCAAAGATCCACAGCTCAGGTGGGAGAATCTGTCCAAAGGACAACTATTAGTCATGTACTCCACCAATCTGTCCTTTATGGAAGAGCAGCACCAAGAAAGCCTTTTTTGAAAGCAAGACACTTATGTTTATAGTTTGCACAATGCTATGTAGGGGACA
Organism: Phyllomedusa bahiana; assembly: GCA_025379985.1. Lineage (NCBI taxonomy): Eukaryota > Metazoa > Chordata > Amphibia > Anura > Hylidae > Phyllomedusa > Phyllomedusa bahiana. The sequence goes on along the minus strand of JAODAL010016697.1, from coordinate 42,080 downwards.
CAGCAAGCATGTGGAAGAAGGGTTCTGGACAGATGAGACCTAAATACCAATGACTATGTGTGGAGGAAAGACAACACTGCACATCACCCTGAACACACCCGCCCCACTGTGAAGCATGGTGGTGGCAGCATCATGTTGTGGGGAGGCTTTGCTTCAGCAGGGACTAGGAAGCTGCTCAGAGTTGATGGAAAGAAGGATGGAGCTAATTACAGGGCAATCCTAGAGGAAAACATGTTAGAGGCTGCAGAAGACTTGAGACTTCACCCTCCAGCAGTACAATGACCCTAAACATACAGCCAAAGCTTCAATGTCAGGATTTACATCAAGGCATATTCATGTGTTAAAATGACCCAGTCAAAGTCCAAACCTACATTCCATTGAGAATCTGTGGCAGGACTTGAAAATTGCTGTTCACAAATATTCACCAACAAAATTTATTGACCTACAGTATTTTGCAAAGAAGAATGGGCAAAGATTCCAGCTTCTAGATGGGCAAAGCTGGTAGAGACATACCCAAACAGAATTGTAGCTGTCAATGCAGCTAAAGATGGTCCTACAAAGTATTGACTCAGGGGGCGTCGAATACATATGTACAACACAGTTTTCAGTTTTTTTTTAATTTGCAAAGATTTAGAAAAGCATATATCATTGTCTTTATACTTCACAAATACTTGCTGATTTGTTGCTCTATTACACAAAATATCAGTAAATGCATTTAAGTTTGTAGTTGTAGTGTTAAAAAGTGAGGAAAAATTCAAGAAGTAGGAATACTTTTGCAACCTACTGTATACACTGGAAGGACACTGTATATGATGAAAATCAGATGTTGTGCTGCCAATGTCCTAGATATGAGAACATGTTCTATAATGTCACCTTATAAGTTATGAGAACCCTTTTCTCTGCGTTTTTCGAATGTACTATGAGAATAATGATGACTGTACAAAATTCTGCTACATAGAACAAATTCAAGCAGAACCTCAGTTTGGTAGATATTACAAGAATGCCAAAACACTGATGGTAGTCAAAGGACTCTCAGCCTCATAGGTGGTGGCGCCATTAGCTAAGTACAATGATGTAGTTAGATGAATATTATGTTTTTGAGTCGCATCACCACCTCTTGTACAATAAGTCCACCTGTAGAACCAGCATGGATAAAATTGAGTCCATCATATAAGGGATCAGGATCTATGGGTGCTGGATTGTACAAATTTATTATAGCTAACCTAAACAGCATATCATCGGCATAGTACACACATATATATATATATATATATATATATATATATATATATACATAATATATAATTATATATATAATATATATATATAATATATTATATATATATAGTATATATATATATATAATTTATTTTTTATTTTTTATTTTTTTCTCTTTTATGTCCTAAATCATACATTACTGACTTACAATATCATCCATAATAATCAAACAAAACCTGAATATCCTTCTTTCATCATTTATAAGAGAATAACACATTCCCAACGAGTGCACAGTCACCACCAGCACGGTGACTAATAGCACAAATACATCAGGCAACATCCTGATCCAGGTTCCTATATATCAAATATAAACACTATATACAGTAAACTATATCGCTTGAAGGTTAAGCAGGATAGCTAATATAATAATGTGTCACCCTAGCTCACCCACCACTGTATTATGCAAGATAATACAAATTTAAAATTGTTAGTTTTAAGTCTTATGTTATGTTCAAATTGCATTTGAATACATTTTCATTTCCGAAAAACGCGCTACGTAAAACGCATCCAACACACACCCAAAAGTGTGCTGCTTGTTTGGATGCGTTTTTGCTGCAGCAGAAATGCCCCCTATAGTTTTAAATAGGGCGTCTGCTGTGTCAAACGGATCAAGAATTAATATGTCAATTCTGTGAATAGACCCGAAAGACGCATGTAAAACACTCATCGGCAATCACTCGTCTGAACGGCGATGCATGTTTTACATTGAAAGTAATGTAAATCACACTGCACATTGTTAGATGCGTGTTTAGGTCCATTTGGGTTCCTAACACAGATCCAAAGACGCATCTAAGAAACGCTGTGTGAACATCCTCTTAGTGTTCAGCTTTAGGGTGTGATGGTAAAGGAAAATAAATGTACATCCTCAAGTAGATGTGTGTCTTATTTTTATAATATGAAGAGTACTTAGACGACCTCAAGGACTCTCTTCTACCTAACTTATTCCTGCTAGCACGCTCCTGTACTCACCTGTCATAGCTTCTGTGTGTTGCCCTCAATGATTCAGGATATGCACTTGAACTATGTAGTCATGAAATGACAGCAGGTAATATCCAGGTTGTATTTATAACCAAAGCTTGCGGCTCTCCTCCTATTCAGCTTAATTACAATTTAAATGAGCTGGGTGAGGTTTAGTTGCATTCTGCTTGCTTTACCAAAGTAGTAGTCTATTTACAACAAGAAATGTGAATAGTCTGAATATGTATGAGTATGAATAGTGTGAATATGTATGGTAATGTTATACAATTTCCCCCATACAATGACTAGAAAGCATAGGGTTCATTTATTAATACTGGGGCACCCAATGAGCAGACTGACAGTCTGTCCTCTATAGCACCGCTGCTAGTGCCAAACAATGCCATGTAGTGGTCATCTTTACTCTAATGTTCAAACCATCTTTTTTATGATACATTTATAAAAAATGGAGAAAAGGTTGTTCAGCCCAAAAACCTGGATTGGAAAATATACCCCATTAAATCTCTTATTAGTGTATAATAAGAAGCCATGTTATTGTCTCTGTGATGAAAAATTGTATGACTTTTGGCATGGGATTGTCTTACCCTTCTTAGCAAAATGGCCAAAAGTACAGAAAACCACCTGAAATAAATACACTATACATTTTTATTTTTAAGTATTAAATGTCCCATTCGGAGTAATTCCATTCGGAGTAACACTTAGGACCTTATGTATGAAAATTGTCTAGCAGTAAGACTGTCTTTGTTGCCCATAGCAACCAATCAAAGCCCAGCTATTATATTTCTAGAGCACTATATGAAATGAATGCTGGCCTCTGATTGGTTCTATAGGTAACAAAAACAGTTTAAGGGGCCGTTCACACGGTGTGTTTGGATCCAATTTTGGATCCGTGTTGGATCCGAAAATCGGATACAATAACGCAGCATCGATCGAATCCTAAACGTATCCAACATGAAGCTGCGTGTTTGGATGCGTGTTGGATGCAGCAGGATCGCACCCTATGGTTTAAAATAGGGCTCCTGCTGCGTCTTTTGGACCAAGAATTGACATGTCAATTCTTGGAATGGATCTGAAAGATGGATCCGAAAGACGCAGTGAGACACGCATCGGAGATCAATGTAAAGCACATTGCTATATACTAGATACATGTTTGGGTCCGTTGAGGGTTCAACAGATGGATCCAAACACGTATCTAAAAGCATATGTTCACACGGACTCAACACGCCATGTCAACATACCCTTACAGCTAGACACTTTTCATACAAAAGGCCCTAAGTAGTGGTCAAGTATCCATTGAAACTCACAAGTCCTGCCAAACAAAGGCTTCCGAACTGTCTGTGACGAAACCACACTGATGTCACCATGGTGTCTGACAGTCACAATACATAGCAGGACAGGCATTATTAACGCTTGTCCCCATAGGGACAGAGATAATGTTAAATGTAAATAATGTTAAAAGTGGTGAAAAAATAAGTAAAACACAAAAAATTAAATCGCCCTTTCTCAACTACATCGCCCCAAAAAAGTATGCATATTTGATATCACCACGTGCGTATCGACCTAGCCTTCAAATCTGTAATGTTATTTAATCCACACAATGAACACGGCAAAAAAAAATGGCAGAATTGCGATTTTCGTTCAGCACACATAAAATGGAATCAAAAGTGATGAGTCATATAAACCCTTAAGTGTTACCAATTAAAACGTCAATTCATCCCACAAAAAAAAGCCCCTACACAGCTACAAAATAAAAAAGTTATGGCTATTTACTTGAATTTCTGTGAAACCCTCAGATGGTTAACAAACTTCCTAAGCACTGCTGTGAATACTTTAAAGGGTGCAGTTTTTTTAGATAGAGTCATTTATGGGGGTATCTAACATCACCCCCTTTTAAAACCACGTCGGAAACTTGACGGGGTCCAAAAAAAAATCAGTTTTTTAAAATTTTTTTTTTAAAAATTTTTAAAAAAAAAATATTTTAAATTTTGAAAAAACCCTAATACGAAAAAATTTATAAAACATTTAAAAATGAGCCAAGTAAAATAGCATATGGTAGAAGTTTTTTAAAAATTATTTTGTGTGGTAAAAAATATTTGTCTTAAACGTAAAAAAAATTTTTTGGAATTTTGAAAAGGAAAACCCTTTCAAAAATTTTCACAACATTTTGCTATTTTTCACAAATAAACAAGGTCCAAAATTTAGTCCTAATTTAAAGCATATGTCATGAGAAAACAAACTGTGAATCACATGGATGGGTAAAAATATCAAAAAGCTATTCCAACATAAAGTGACACATGTCAGATTTGAAAAATGGGGCCCCGTCTTTGGGTCCAAAACTGGCTGTGTCCTTAAGTGGTTAAACATGTACGCAAAAGTAAATAAAGACTATTACCAAAGACATTGCTGTTCTGATTTTGTCTCAATCAAGAGTGATACAGTTTTATTCCTGCTTGTTTCAAAAGGGTTTTTCCAAATTTCCCAAACCCCCACCTTTCTTGCTCTAGCAGCCCGGCCTTAATTTTGATGTTCCCTTGTGTGTTTATCCCCCACAAGGAGCTTGTTTATCTTTTTTCTAAACAAACTTTTTTCCTTAGGGCTCCTGTCCCAGCTTTGTGCCCGGTGCAAAAACCCCTCTCAATGTCCCAACGCTCCTTGGTATGTAGAGCAAAAATTTTGGGTCACTGCTGTGAAACACCCACACCTAAAGTGTAAGTGGGAGCCTGAAGGGGCTGTAAGAGCGGGTCAGTGAAACAGCCAGTAGGAAAACCCTTTTTTAAGCTATTTTTTTAAATTTTAAACCCAAATTGCTTTTTAAAAGTAATGTCTTATTGTTTGTGTTGTCAAGATGATTAAATCAGGTGGGAAATCTTCTTTGTTCCACTCCTTATAAAATTAAATCCCTCCTCCAAATTTTATTTTATTTTATTTGTGCCGGCCCAGGCTCGAAAGTATGCCCACCCTTCTGTTTGGGACATGAAATTGAATTTTAAATCCAGTAATTACTTTCCCAATAGAACTTTTTAATCACATGCTATTTTACACTACATGATTGGTTTATTGGTGGTTGAAAAAGGAAAAGTTATAATTTTTTGCATTTTTCGTTGAACATTAGCTGATATGACACAACCCCAAACGCTCTCCTCTTTATTATCTGGGGGGGGGGGGAAGTCCTTGATTTTTCTTGCTTCTAACAGGCAATGCATCTGTCTAAAGGGAAGCTTGTGAGAGATATCTGTACTTCATAAGGTGTATCAGTAAAAGCAGTTAAAAAAAACTATCTATGGCTTAATTAAGAATTAATGATGAAGCAGCTTTTGAGTTTTTTCCTTTTAAATTCCCCAAATTGACAGCCCCCCCAAAAAAAATATAAAAATCTTTTCTAACCTCCCCCCCTTTTGGGGCGGGAATGGGATTTTTCTCTTCCCAAACTGAACAAGAAGGGGAAAAATGCCCCACCCCCTTTAGACAGCAGGGGTACAGGGTTTTGAATCCACTGAACCACTGTGGGTTTTCCCCAAAAGGGGCGAAAACCAAGCAACCGTGGCCCCCCCCCCAGAGCCTTTGATTTAAGGAGAAAGTCGCCACGTCCCCGGGGCCCCCCCCCTCGGTATTCCCCCCGGCAGGGGCATCAATGGATTGTTTAACAATTCATAACCCCCAAATGAATTCGGAGGGGTCATGATGGGGGTGAAATCCAATGCCCTAAATTCCATACCCGATAATTTTAAAAAAATAAAAAAAAAAACTTTTATTAAAACCCTTTTAAAAAATAAAACATGAAAAAAATAAAAATGGACCCATGCTGGAAGAGCAAGGAGATATCCCCTGTCTCCTTTAAGCGGGCATTCTCTTGCTCTTCCATTTTTTATGGGTCCTGTTTTTTGCAGTTTTATTTGTCTGGATTTTCAATAAATTTTTTTTCTTTTTTTTAACATTATCGGGTGGGGGGGAAATTGTAGCGGCACTTGGATTTCTCTTTGCATTTGCAAAACCATGGGGGGGGTAGTGTCCAGTTTATCTCTCCCAGGGCATTATAGCGGGTGGGGGATACTCAACTCTTTTTGCATCATGAGGGGAGGGGCGCTTAATTTTTTCCTATACCTTGTAAGGCATTGGGTTTTAATTATCAAACCTTGTTGATTGCAATAATGTTAATTTACCCAGTCCATATTTTTTTGATTGTTATTGGGGGGAATTTTGATTCAAAACCCTTTTGACCTGGCCCCTGCTTTAAATTTCACAGGCCCCCCCCCGGGTTTTCCCCCTGCATTTTTTACACACTCCAGATAGAAAAACATATAAAAAAGAAAAGGGAAAGTTCTGATGACTTTATTGGTCCATCCTTTTCTTGCAGTGGAAGCATGCACCCCAGGTGGGTCTTCCTTAAGTTTCTTGGGTTGGGGACACCAGGGTATTTGGGTTTGGGTCAAAATCTGGGCTCCAGGAATTCTACGTTTTTTTCTGACCCCAAAAAAGTCACGGGGATGAGCTTTGATCAGAGCTGGTTGGGAATGGGGAGAAAACTTTGGTTTGATTGTTTCAAATCATTCACAATTTTTAAATAACTTTTTTACGGGGTTATCGTTCCCTGCACTCAAAACTTTTGTACCCCCCTAGTGCACCTCCAGTCTGGCGGCCCCTGAAAATACTTTTCCCTAAGGAGTAAACCGTGGGGTGTTAGGGGTTTTTTTGACAAAATTTGAATGTAATGGGTGGGATTTCGGGCCAGGGAAAGAGTTTTTTATTTGTAGTTTTTTCAGAATTTTTTTCTTTTTTTCAGGGGGCTTTATTTTTCCTTTTCCTGTTGAATTCGGGATGGTAGGGGTTGTTCAGGTCTGGTCAGCCCTAGTATTTCCAAAGCTCGGGTTACTTCTGCAGTGAAGGAGGTCCTTGGCAGATTTAAAAACCTCGGGATCCCTTTTTCTGATTCTTTTTCGGGGCAATATTTTTCTTATGGTGGTTTGGCAGTTTTTTTTGGGTTTTAAGGGGGTAGATTTCAGCCATCTGAGAAATACCACCACATAAAAAACATCTTGTTTTTTTCCACTCTTGGGCAATTCAATGTGTTCAGTCTGGACCCATGGAAGGTTTTTGTTTTTTTGCCAAATGTTTCCCCTGGTGGGGGCAAAAATCCCCCGGGGTTTACAGTTTGCTTTTTTCACTTCTGCAAGTCTTTCCGGGGGGGAAAGGGTTGGGGCTGGTATTTTTTTGATTGAAGAAACTTGGCTGTTCTTGGGGGTTTGTTTTGGCCTTTGTACACGCTGGTATTAATGGGGGGTTTAAACAAAGTCTTTTGTTTTTTCCCTTAAAATCCACTTGGGTTTTGGGGCCCCTTTTTCCCCCCCTTCTTTCCTTGGGGTTTGTTCGGGGTTGTTTGAGATTTCTGGTTTTTATAAGCTTTTGGTTTGGTTTTTTTTTTGTTTCCTCCTTTACCCTTTTCTTTTTCTCACCTTTTTTTCCTTTTTCCTTTCTTTCTTTTCAATGCTCTTTCTTTTTCTACATCCTCTTTCTTTTTTCACACCCTCTTTCTTTTTTTTCCATCTCTTCTTCTTTGGCAGCCATATACAGCCATTTCGTTCCCTTCGAATTTTTGGGAAAAGAGAGTGGGCCTTTGCGGCCAGCTGTCTGTGGGGTCCTTTACTTCCCTGTCTTATTCTTCCAGGGGCTTTAGTCTTCAAAACGGCCACTTGACTGGCAATTGGAGGGGGCAGCCCAGAGTTGAATGGCTTTTGTTTCTTTGGTGGGGTTCCACTGCTGTCGGGGAAACCTCGCAGGGCCCCACTTCAGGCCCAAGTCTGGGCTGATGGGGGGTAATGTTTTGTCTTCTTTTGGCAAGTTAAAGTTTGTTAAAGCCCAGATTTTAACTTTTGGGGCTGGTTTTTTCGAAGGTAAAGATGCCCCTTTCAGGTTTCTTGCAAATAAACCACGCAAATCCCGTATGGGATCATCCTTTATTGGCATATTTGGAAACCATCTGTGAAGAAGACAGTTGGGCTCTCCAACTTGGGGTGTAGGACAGTAGGAAGATGGGGAGGTTTCAGCCTCCCTTTTTTCAAGCAGTAGAAAAGGTTCATCGTGGCAGTCTGGTCTTCATCTGTGGGAGATGTCATCACTTCCCCCCTTAAAAGGGGAAAACAAAAAGGCTGGGTTGAGAGTAGTACATCTCTTCAAAATGACATTTTCAGGCTTCATAATGGGCATTGTATACGGGATGGGTGTTTACTGAGATGAGGTTGCTGCGACTGTTTTTTGGTCCCTTGAATGAGCCAAAAAATTAACCCGGGTGGCCTAAAATGAGGTCTTGAGTTTTTTTTAAGAACAAAATTGTGCAGCAATGAAGCCTGAGGCAAGTAGGGGGCCGTCCCTGCAACAGGATCTAACTTCAAAAAAAAGTATCCAAAAGGGGGTTATTTGCTCTCCATGTTTTTGTGTCAGGACTTCGAAGTTGGCCCTAGTCTTTTAACTAGGAAAGGTTTAAAGGTGTTAAAGTCCGAGATTCCCCGAGTCGGGCTTGTAAAGGGAAAGTTTTTTTAGGGTTTTAAAACATTTTTTGTGCCCCCAAAATGAAGTATTGGTGTAAAAATAATGTCCTTTAAAGAATCGTAAAAACTTGCATAAGTGGAGGCATTGTTTTTTCCATTGACGAAGTAAAATGGCGAGGCCTGAAATCTTGTAGTTGTTTTTAATTGTTCGGTGAAAGAAATGAGTCACCGCTATTTTCCCATCATCGGTAAAGGGGTTTTTTGGGACCCTTGTTGCAATGTCCGAGGAAAAAAACTTTATAGAAAAAACCTTGGAGTTTGGACTGTGAGACTTTTGAGTTGATTGAGCCAAATGTTGAAGACTCAAAGAGCTTTTATTTACAAGTTGGAAAATCAGGTGCAACCCCGAGGTATCATACAGTCCCGCAAGGCTTGGTCAATGGTTTGGGGGAGTTCTGTGCCTACCAATTGCATGTTTTCTTCTGTAACCAGGGCCATATACAACTTTTACCCCGGTTTTCCCCCGTATCTACATAAAAAACCATTAGATGCCAAGGGGCTAGGCCTTGCACATTTAAAGGGCTAACTGAAACCATTGGGGGTGAGATTGTAGAGATATTCTTTAATGATCTTACCTTTATTGCATTAGAATACAATCTTTTCAGATGATCTAAATCTGTAAAGTAATCAACACAAAGGGATAGTGGTTATTTTCAAAGGGGTCTAGAAAAAGGGGGAGGCCTAGGGGAAAAAATGGCGATGAGTTTTAAAAATAGAAAAGAAGGTTATGCACATGGGGGGAGGGGGAAAAATCCATTACTGTTTTGTTAGACGGAAAAAAACGCGGAAAAAAGTGACAAGGAAAAAGGGTTTGGGGTTTAGGGACAGTAAAAATTAAATGTAGCAGCCAATGTCAGGCAGCGCTGCCAAAAGGTTTTTTGAAAACAAAAACAATGGAAAACATTTTTTATTTTTCAAGTCAATTAGAAACATGGGTTTTTTTACGTTTTGGGCACCACACAGGAAAAAAAATGTAAGTTGAAAAAGGTTCAAAAAGGGCGGAAAAAAAAAATAAAGGTGGGTGGCTGCAATCCCGAAAGATTAACAAGGTTGGGTTATTTTTTGTTTGAAAAAAGAAAAAAAATAAGGCTTCAAGGGAACCTAATAAATTGTTTAAAAATATTAAAGGTCAAATTTTAAGATCGTCCGAAGATTTTTTACCCGGACTGTATCCGAACAGGGGGGGTCCTCTAGTTTGAGAAAGAAAGGGTTTTTACTAAAAAGAAAGGGATTCTTTAAATGTTTGGCGTGGACGTGGAAAATCTCTGCCAGAGGAATTTTTCATGGTAATTTAAAACAGAGTTCAAAAAGGGCCCGGATGCATTTCTAGAGTTAAATTTTGGGTTCTACCCCATGGGGGGTTTTTTTTCTTCCCCTGGTAACACTATACACAATAGACTGAACGGATGGATGTCTCTCTTTTTTTTTGGCCCCTTCAAAAAATATGTACGGGCAGTCTAGGACACTTTAAGAAATAAAGACCCTACCATTACCTACTTGCGCTTAAAATTGAAATCCACCCAAAAGTGATCTTCTCCCGTGTAAAAAAGAATCTAAAAGTTTAGTTACTTTATTCATTTATGTAGCATTGACACATTCCACAGCACTGTACAGAGATGGACATCCCTTACTGTCCCCATTCACAATTTAATTTCAGGATGGAATCTATCTTCATATTTTGGAGGAAACTTGCACAAGCACAGTGAAAACATATAAACTCCATACAGATGTTGTCTGTGGTGGGACTCAAATTCAATATCCAAACGCTGCAAGGAAAAACATTGAGTCTCTACGTCCTGAACTATGGAGCAAGAATATTCATTCACCATCAGCATTACCATTAAATCTATAATGATTTTCAGGGCACAGCGCTCCAGTACTTTTTTTGCCGCTTGAGTATGGAGATTAAAGGACATGTAGACATTGAAGAGGCTGCAGCTCCCACCCATGTGTTGAATCCCCTTCAATCAGCTGAAAGGCAGGGGCTTCAGGATTCTGACTTCATAAAGATAAGGTCATCAATTTAATTTGGATTTATAAATCACAGAATTCAAGACTCCTCCAAATGGTAAAGAATAACCTGAGATTGCAAAATAGTATATACATTCTTGTTACAGAATTTTGTTGCCAGTAACAACTGGTTCACTTTTCAGTACAAAAAAATGTATCCACAACAGACGCTAAGGGCAACATGTATAAAACTTGGTTCCAACATGCCAGTTCTAAATTAATGTAGAGGAGTGTAGCATGTGACAGTATATATGAACTTGTCGTACGTGGGTTCTGGCGTGTGGTATGCCTTGCATAGCATAGCATATCTTTGGTGCATAGCATTTCTTTAGTGCATCGCATATCTTTGACGCATTCCAACATGCTGTGCCTGGCACAAGTTTTGGTGTACGACTGTTAATACATCTACAGAACAGGCTATGGCAGTTGTTGGAGCGGCCCCATTTATACATGTCGCTCTAAAGGTTTCTAATCTGAAGTTTATTGTTTATATTCAGCATTTTATAGCTTTGAATATGACTAGAGGATGTTAGGAACAAATCACTCAACACCAAGGAGCTTTCCTTAAATAAAGAAATAATAACTCACTACCTAGTTCACTTCAGGACACAGCTATTTTAGGCCTCAAGGACACAGTGATTTTTTAAAATTCTTCCTCACTGTGTTCCAAACTTTTACATATTTCAAATGACAGCAAGCTTTTTGTGTGGAATTAGTCACACTTTTTATAGGAATTGTCCAACTCCAAAAAAACTCCAAAACCTTACAAAAAGCCAAAAAATATATGAAATAATTAAAAAATCTCATATCAATCCAGTTTACAAGCTTCTGTGGTGTTATTGTTGACACATAACCCCTAAAGTGGCCTCAGCAGTCACATTCTGTTTTTTCACCGCACAGGATGTAGATGTCTCGTGAGCAGTAGATGTCAATGGAATGACTGCTGGAGCCATTGGTTGACCGTTGGCGCTTATATGCTAGATTGGAAGTGAATTCAAATGGTGACTACATTTTTTTAGTTATTTTATGCGATTAGGGGCTATTTTTAAGACCAACCCATTAATAGCACTAGTAAAGGAATAATATAATGTATTGAAAAACATTTATTAATTTTTTGAGGGAGGAATTAAAAAAAATGGAATTCCACAATATTTTTTGGTTTTGATTCTCTGGTTTTCTATAATGCTCACCATGCACTAATAAAGATAACTGCAAATTCAAATGCATGTCATTTTTTTATGTTGTACAACTTTTGCACAAAAAATAACACTTGCTAAAAAAAACAAAGGGCAACATGTATGAAAATTGGCGCCGACAGTCCAGTTCTAAATCTATGTAGAGGACTGTAGAATGCAACAGTGTGTATGAACCTGAATATGGAGTGTGCTATGCTTTGCATAGCATTGCATAGCATAGCATAGCATGCTTGGTATATATCTTTTGGTGCATTGCATATCTTTGGCACGTTCAAAAGTTCCGTGCCTGGCCCAGGTTTTGGGGTATGATTGTTCATACATCTATGGAAAGGAGCTCTGCCATTTTTTTGGCCAAAACATAAGCAGCCCCGTTCATACTTGTCACCCAAATCTTTTTGTTTTTTATTTATTTTTTATTTCTTCTCTTTCTGGTCTGTCCTCCCCTCCACAGTTATATTCCTGCAAGAGTAATGGACTTTACATTTTTGATCTATGAATATCTGAATTTAGGATCTATGAATATCTGAATATATGAATTCCTGATTGACCATTCTCATCAGCCCCTTCTGTATGCTATTGCCTGTAAGCAGACTTTGTTGTATTGATGTTTTTTTTTCTCTGTGTATGCAAAACTTTTTTTTCCTTACAATAGATATGTAAAAAAAAAGAATAAAATAAGAAAAAGGAATAAAAATGCAATTGCATAGACAGCTGTGTGAGGGCTCGTTATCGCTGAACAAGTTGTAGTTTTCACTAGCATCCATAGGAGGTCCATATGACTTTTTGATTACTTTTTATTTCTTTTTTTATGCCACACATTTAGAAAAACAGCATCAGTCCTCCTGGGTTACAAGTATTGCATATTTCACTTCTAGCATAGCTACTTTCCGTGGGAAATGAAGATTCTGGGTGCTAGGTATATCTTGTTGATTGAAGAAATCATCTGGCTAGTTCATCTGTGGGTAGTATCATGAGCACATTGTACTACAGCTGGATATAATGCCCTTGGGTAAACAAAGTCTATTGTCTTTCCTCTAAAATCCATCTTGGTGATCTCTGCTCCCAATTTCTCCCACTTTTCTTTCCTTCGGGCTTGTTCAGGTTGTTTGAGATTGTCTCAACGGGTTTAAAACACCTGGATTCAATGCATCTTGCCCTTTGGGTTTTCTTCTCTTCTTGTTCCTCTCTATTCTTTTTTTTCTTCTTTCTTCTTCTCACCTTCTTTTCCTTCTTTCTTCTCACCTTCTCCTTCTTTCTTCTCACATGCTCTTTCTTTCTTCTCACATCCTCTTTCTTTTTCTCACATCCTCTTTCTTTCTTTTCACCCTCTTCTTGCTTTGTAAGACATATACAGCCATTTCAGCTTCCTGTCAAATTTCCTGGGAAAGAGAGTGGGCCCTTTGCAGCCAAGTCTGCTCTGTGGGTCCTTCTATTTCCCACTGTCTTTTTTTTCCCATGGGCTTTAGTCTTTTTTTTCCCGTTTGGGTATGGAGATTAAAGGCTTGACATTGAAGGGGCTGCAGCTCCCACCCATGTTTGAATCCCCTTCAATCGCGAAAGGCAGGGGCTTCGGGTTTCGCTTCATAAAGAAAAGGGTCACAATTTTAAAATTTGATTTATAAATCACGAATTAAAAACCCTCCAAATGGTAAAGTTTTACCTGAGATGAAAAATATATATAATTTCTTGTTACAAAATTTTTTGCCAGTAACAACGGTTCACTTTTCGAAAAAAAAAAAATGTATCCACAACAGACCAAGGGCAACATGATAAAATTGGTTTCCAAATGCCAGTTCAAAATTAATTGAGATGAGCGTGACAGAATAGAATTGTCGTAGGGGGTTCTGGGTGGGGTTATGCTTGAAAAGTTTCATATCTTTGGTGTAGCATTTTTTAGTGCACGCATATCTTGACGCTTCCAACATGCTTGCCTGGCCAAGTTTTGGGGTACGATTTTTAATACATTTCAAACAGGCTAGGGCATTTTTTGGGCGGCCCAATTTAAAACATGTCGCTCAAAAGGGTTTCTAATCTGAATTTTATTGTTTATATTCACATTTTTATAGCTTTAAATATGACTGGGGTGTTGGGAAAAAATCACCAACCCCAAGGAGTTTCCTTTAAAATAAAGAATAATAACCCCTACATTTTCATCCGGGACACAGCTTTTTTAGCCTAAAGACACAGTGATTTTTTAAAAACTTTCCCCACTGGGTTTTCCAAAATTTTACATATTTCAAATGACAGCAAGCTTTTGTGTGGAATTAGTCAAAACTTTTTTAAAAGGAATTGTCCAACTCCAAAAAAACTCCAAAACCTTACAAAAAGCCAAAAAATATATGAAATAATTAAAAAATCCTATCATTCCATTTTTAGAAGCTTCTGTGGTGTTATTGTTGACACATAACCCCAAAAGGGTGGCCTCAGCAGTCACATTCTGTTTTTTCACCGCACAGGATGTAGATGTCTCGTGAGCAGTAGATGTCAATGGAATGACTGTGGAGCATTGGTTAAACCGTTGGCGCTTATATGCTAGATTGGAAGTGAATTAAATGGTGACTACATTTTTTTAGTTATTTTATGCGTTTTAGGGGCTATTTTTAAGAAAACCCATTAATAGCACTAGTAAAGGAATAATAAAATGTATTGAAAACATTTATTAATTTTTTGAGGGAGGAATTAAAAAAAATGGAATTCCACAATATTTTTTGGTTTTGATTCTCTGGTTTTCTATAATGCTCACCATGCACTAAAAAAGGGAAACTGCAAATTCAAATGCATGTCATTTTTTTTGTTGTACAACTTTTGCACAAAAAAAAACACTTGCTAAAAAAAAAAAAGGGGCAACATGTATAAAAAATTGGCGCGACAGTCCAGTTCTAAATCTATATAGAGGAATGTAGAATGCAACAGTGTGTATGAACTGAATATGGAGTGTGCTATGCTTTGCATAGCATTGAAATAGCATAGCATAGCATGCTTGGAAATATTCTTTTGGTGCATTGCATATCTTGGCACGTTCAAAAGTCCGTGCCTGGCCCAGGTTTTGGGGTATGATTGTTCATACATCTATGAAAGGAGCTCTGCCATTTTTTTGGCCCAAAACATAAGCAGCCCCGTTCATACTTGTCACCAAATCTTTTTTTTTTATTTATTTTTTTTTCTTCTCTTTCTGGTCTGCCCTCCCTCCACAGTTATATTCCTGCAAGAGTAAGGGATTTACATTTTTGATCTATGAATATCTGAATTTAGGATCCATGAATATTTTGAATATTATGAATTCCTGATTGACCATTCTCATCAGCCCCTTCTGTATGCTATTGCCTGTAAGAGACTTTGTTGTATTGATGTTTTTTTTCTCTTGTGTATGCAAAACTTTTTTTTCCTTACAATAGATATGTAAAAAAAAAAAAAAAATAAAATAAGAAAAAGGAATAAAAATGCAATTGCATAGACGCTGTGTGAGGGCTTGTTTTTGCTGAAAAGTTGTAGTTTTTCCCCTAGCATCCATAGGAGGTCCAATTTACTTTTGATTACATTTATTTTCTTTTTTTAGGACACACATGTACAAAAACAGCAATTCTTGCAGCTTTTACAGCCTTCACAGTAATGAATAAATAGCATGATAGTTCTATAATTTGAGTCATTCCAGAGGTGGAGATAGCAAATAAATGACAGCCTGTTTGTTGTTTTATTTTTATGCACTATTAAACAAAATACAAGGAGAAAAAAAGTGATTCAAGTGGATTTGATTGATCACTGAAATATTACACTGCAATGCATCTATATTGCAGTGCATTATGCCGATTTTATTGCTTCTTTAAACGTAACAGTCTAAAGCTATAATCACATAATTACACATGGGTTTTTTAAAGATGAATTAGGCATTTTTAACACAATAACTTAGGGCTATTTAAAAATGTAAATTGAGCTTTTTTTTTTGGCAATATAGGTTTTAAAAAAAGGGGTTTTCGGGGGATTCCCCCGGGGCCCAAACCGCAAGCGTTTTGAAGTTAAGCCACGCCGGGGAAAGGGGAATTTCTAAGTAGCCCCCGGTTTTCCCCGAGCCCACCGCAAAGCGGGAGGGGACTTGTTGCGGCTTGAGGCCCCCCGGGGGTCTTTCCCCCAAAACCCTTGCCCTTTGGCTTCCCGGGGGCCCGGCCCGGGGGCCCCCGGGGGTTTCCCAGAATCTTTAAACCCAAAAGGGGTTTAGGGGGGGACGGGGCAGGGGTCGGGGCCCGGGCGGCAGGGGTTTTCGTGGTCAAGAGAGGGGCAGCGGTCGGGGGAAGGGGGGCAAAAAGGCAAGGTCATGAAACGTAGGGAAAAGGGAAAGGTACCCCCGGGTAATCAATAGGGGCACTGGGACACTCTTTTGGGTCCAAAAAGGCACACCAGCACCCTGGCAGAGGGGTGCGGGGGGGCGAAACCCCTTTAAATTTTTAAGGACCAAAGGCCCGGCCAAGGGACCAAAATTTCCCCCCTTTTTGGGGAACCCAAAAGGGGCCCCCTTTAAATCTAAACCAGCGCGCTGGGCGATGCCCCCGGGGGCCGGGAACGAGCGCGGGCAGCCAGAAAACGGAAGGGCGGGGCCCGGGGCCAGGACCCTTTGGCATTTAAGCAAAGCCGACCCCCGGGAAAAGAGGGCACGGGGGTGGTCGCGGGTGCCCGCAATGCCCCCCCGGGACCCCCACCGGCAGGGGAAAACGGCCGCAGGGGCAGCGGCCCCCTTTGGCCGCCCGGGGGACAGTGGGGCCCCCCCCCCTTAGGTCCCCCTCTTTTTTTTAAAACCCTAGCAAAGGAATAAAGGGGGCCCAGGTTGCCTTCAGGTTCCCATGAACGCTCCCGGCCCGAACCCCTTCCCAGTAAATGAAAAAAAACCCCGCTTCCCCCTAAATGTTTCTGCCCCCCAGCACCTCCTTAAACCTCAAAGTTTGGTTACCCGGAGTTGGCCACTGGAAAGGGCAAGCCCAAAATCCACGGGAAGAAGCGTTTCAGCCCCCAAGGCTTGAGGAGCGAGACAGGGAAAGGGGTTTGGGGGAAAGGGGGCAAGTTGGGGGGAAAAGCGGACTTTAGGGGGGACGGGTTTTTAACTGAAATTTAAACCAAAAAAAAAGGGCCCCAAAATTTAGGGCCAACTTTTTTAGTTGGGAAACCTTGAAAGGGATTTTAATTTGGGCCGATAGCAAACCCTATCACCGGGTTTTAAATACGGGGGGAGGTCTCCGGTACCTACCCGGCCTGAAACTTAGTACGAGTGGAAGCCCGAAAAAAGGGGGCCTTTAAAATACCTGCCAGAGTGACTTTTTTGTCCCGAACTTGGGCATCCACGGGCAAAAAACGTGACAAAAAAGGGCGGGGGGGGAAGAGGCCCGGGCAAAAAAATTTTAACCCCCAAACACCAAAAAAAAAAGCGGTTTTTAGCGGACCCTAGTCTGGGGAATTAAATGAAATTCCGCCCGGGGAGAAGGTAAAAACCATTTACCCTGAGGGGCAGGAAACACAATGTCGCAGTTTAAAAGCCAAAGTTTGGTTAAACCCTTTCTCCACCTGCCCGTTGGCCCTGAGGGTGGTTTTGGGGGAAAGGAGAAAGCCCAACCCTGCACCCATAACTGAGCACAGAGGGCCCGGGCCAGAATTTAGATACAAACGGGACCCCCCCCTATCTGAAAATTATGGCAAAGGGAGCCCTTTGAAAATCGAAAGATGTGGGGGAAAAGAAGAGCTGGGTAGCTGGGGTCCCAAAGGGTTTAAACCGGGAAAGGGGCAAAAAAATACCTTTTTAGGAAAATCTTTTCCAAACCACCACCCAGGTGCCCCGTGTTTCCGGATGGGGCCGGGGAAGGTTCAGTAAAAAAATCCATAGCAATGGGGGAAACCAATCTTTTTTTTTTGGCACCGGGAGAGGCTGAAGCAGCCCCCGGGGGGTTTTAGACGGGGGGAACTTTGTTCGGGCACGGGAGGTACGGGGCTAAAAAAAAAGTCCCAAAAACGTCCTGCGAGAGAGGGGGGCCACCATTTTTTTATCGGGAATTTAGTTGTATGGATTTGTAAAATCCCGGGAGACCAGCTTTTTCAAAAAAGAAAATGTCCCCATTTTAAGGGATGCGAGGCCGTAAAGAAATTGGAGGGGACATAGGTTTTCCCCCCCCAAAGAGGAAAAACTTTTTGAAGTCCACGGGAGCTGCCGAAAGAAGCCTTTTTTCGGGGGGGATAATGTGCTGAAAGGGGCGGTTTCCAACCCACCCTTTTCGGAGGACTAGAGAGGGGTCTCCCCTTTACATTTTTTTTGGGCCCGGGGTTGGGAAGTGTAGGGGGAAATAAAAAGGGGTGAAGAAGAGCGACCCACCTGGTTTTGGACGCGGATTAAAACGCTGAGCAGATTGTAGATATAGAAGATTTCTTATGATCAGTGTGATTCTTTTTGGGATGGGGGAGCCCCCCCCCCCACCCCCAAGTAAACGCCATTTTTTTAAAGGGCAAAACTTTTTTTCTAAAAGGGTTTCCCGCCCCCGGGATTGTATAATTACTTTTCACCCGGGAGAAAAAGGGTTTTGGGAGAAGAATCCACACGCCCCGAAAATCCCCAGAGGAGCCCCTTTAAAGAAAAAAGGCGCCGGGGAAACCAAAAGGGGGAAAGGGGTCGACCCCCAAAAGACAAAAGGGCGCTGAGGGCCCGGGAAGAGAAAATGGATTTGGAAGCAAAGCATTTTTTTAGACGTTTGAAGGCCTCATGGGCCTTGGGGGGCCATAAATTTGGGGTTTCGGCACCCTTCTTGGAAAGGGGGCCCTCCCAAATGGGAGCCACCAAGGGGGGAGAAAGGGGGGAAAAAATTTTGGCCGGGAATTTAATTGGCAAAGCCAAAAAAAAGGCTGGAGGGCCCCAAAGGGGCCCCCCGGACGGGGCCACTGCGGACGCTAAAGAGCTTGGGGGGGTTTCCATCTAAAAGACCTTAAACCGACACAATGCCCCTAAAAAGGGGGCAGGGGGGTGCGCTCGAACAGCACTTCTCCAGTTTTGGCATAAAGTTGGGGGTTTTGGGGAGGCATTGGGAAACCTTGGTGGGACGTGGGGGTTTGGGGGTTTGGATTTGTAGGTCTGGAGAATAGATTAGAAAATCGTCCAGATAAATAAGAGAAGCCCGTAAAAGAAGATCCCAAAAGATCTCTTTAAAACAAAGGGTTTTGAAAGAAAACCCGGAAAGCTTTTTCCAAGACCAAAGGGCCTTGACGAATTTTCGAAGTGGCCTTACGGGTGTTAAAGGTTTTTTTTAAACCCCCCCGTCCCCTTTTTCTGGATCAAATCAGGTTTTTGTAACCGCGAAGTTTCCAAACTTAGAAAAAATTTTCGGGGCCCCCGAAGGGGGGGCCCAAAAAGCTTTAGATCAAAGGCGGGGGGTTTTCGATTCTTTACGGTTTTTTTATTCGGGCCCCACGAAAATTTCAAATACGGGGCCGGAGGGTTCCTTTCCTTTTTTTTTTCAACAAAGAAGAACCCGGGCCCCCGGGCAGGCGAGGACGCCCTTGTGTAAAAAAGCCTTTGCGGAATTTTTTTGAATTTTGTGGGACATCGCCTTTGCCCCTCAGGGACGGGAAAAGGGGGGGAAACTGTCCCTTTGGGGGAGGAGTAGAAAACCGGGGTTTGAAAAACGATGGGACAATCGAAAGGGCCGGTGCGGGGGCAGGTTTTGGCTTGTTCTTTGGGGAAAAGGAAAACCAGAAAAAGTCCTGGTAAGGAGCGGCAGACCGGGCCGAAATTTTTTTCGAAAGGTTTGCAGGGGCCCAAAAACCCCTTTGGGCAGGGCGGAGTGCCAGAAGGCATCTTTTTAAGGGGGCTTTGCCGGGCCCCCAACGAAGAATCCGCCTGTGTTTCCATTTCTAGGGTGGGGAGCATGCTCTTGTAACCAGGGAAAGGCCCAAAAAGGGATTTTCAGAAAAAGGAAAGGGCAGAAACGAGGATTTTCCCAATTTTTCCTGTTTAAAAAACCCCCAATCGCAAGGTTGGGCCAAGGGATAAACCGAATGGCATCCTTGAGGCTTTTCCCCACTGACAGAGGGGGACAAACCGGGGTTTTTCTGCGGGGGGGGCATTTGGAACCGGTACGGGACCCCAAGCGCGGGGTTATAAAGAAAACCGGGGGGCCCCCGAGTCCAGGAAGGCGGTGGCCTGAAAGGTGCTGTCCGGCGAAATTCCGCATAGAACGGGAATTGTCAGAGGGGGGAAGAGGCCGACTGACACCTAGGTTGCCTTCCTACAGCCCTAGGTGGGGGAGTTTCCCGGGCGCACCAAAAACAGCCCCCCAATGAAGGGCCGGAACCGGCCACATAGAAACATAACGGGCCCCGGGGGCCCGGATTGCGTGAGCGTTCCTCCTGGGTCAAATGCCCCCTTTTTTCCAACCTGATGGGAACCCGTCCTAAAGGGAACCCGGGCGGGGATTTGGAGGGCGTTGAAAGACAGGAGCTAGGCGAGGAAAGCCGGCGGGGGCGGTGGGGTACGCGTTGGAGGCGGGGGCTCTTGTTGCCTTTCAGCAAAGGGGAATATCACCCAGGGGGAAATCCGAATCAATTTTCCAGGGGAGGAAGGCAGGTCCCGACCCGCGGGGCTCATTTTTAATACGCCCCGAGGGGACTTGCTAAAAGGGTTTGCCCCCCAAAAGCCCATTGTTCCAGTCCAATCCGGGGCAAAGGGTGGGGAATTTCAAAAGGTACGGGCCCCACGTGAATTTCCCCCCTTTCCCGGGGGACGAAAAGGGCTGTGCAGCAGAGGAGGTGCGCCCAGGTTTTTAAAAGGGACTTTTCAACCCCGGGAGGAAGGTTTTGAAGTTTAGCCGTAAGCGGATCTCCCCCGGTTCCCACGGGAGTGGCCCAGGCCGAGTTTTTGCCCGTTTAAAAAGGCAAATTTAATAAAGGGTTACTTTGGGCCCGCCCGTGGGAAAATTTGATTTGCCAGCATCTCGATGGGGGAAAGGGGCCCATTGACTAAATAAAAGCCTCTGCACTTTTTGGGGGTTTTCCATCATAGGAAAAGGGAGCGGCAGATGCAGGGGAAGGTTCCCGGTACAGGAGCGGAAGAGGAGGCTTGCCGGAGCAACTGGTGCAGGCCGACTGCACCCACCCGCGGCGGGGGGTAGGGGGCCCCCGCAAGGTTTCCCTCATGGCCGCGAGCGGGTTTCGATACGCTGGCTCTGCTGGGGGGGAACGGCCATGAAAATGCCCCCGGAGTTCAGGCAGGGGGTTACCCTGGCGGAACCCAAAGGCCCAGATCGCACTGTGGGGGTTTTTGGGGTGGTTTTGCTGGACCCCCCACAATTTATGATATTTAAAAGCCACGCCAGGGAACGGAATCGGGTACCCCCCGGGTTTTTTCACCAGAGCCCGCCGCAAAGGGGGGAGGACTTCCCTGCGGCGTGAGGAAACCGGGTCTTTAACCCCTGACTTGACTTGCTTGCGGTGGGGGGGGGTACGGCGGGGTACAAAACTTTAATCCAAAGTCGTAGGTCGGGGAAACAGGCAGGGGGTTTCAGGGCAGGCGGCAGGGGTTTTGGTCAGGACGGGGCGGGCCCGGTGGGGAGGCGGGCGCAAACAGGAAAAGGTCAAAAAACGTAGAAAAACGGACGGTAAAAGGGGTTTAAATCAATAGGGGGACAAAAGCCCACTCTCTTAGCTCACAAAAACGCAAAACCAGCGTTTGGGCAGAGAGTGCTGGGGGCAAAACCCTTTATATACCCCCAAAGCGTCCCCCAAAGGGGCCCCATTTAAACAGGACACGGGCCCCTTTTAAAAATCTAACCACAAATTGCGGCCCCGCGCTAAGGGGAGGGCCACAAGCCGGCAGCCGAACGGAGGGGGCGCAAAAGAAAATGCACAGGAGCGGGGCCCGGGTTTAAGCAAAGCCGGCCCGGGACAGAGGGCACGGGGGGGGTCGCGGGTGCCCGCGTTTGGCCCGCGCCGGACCCCCAGCAGGCAGGGGAACGGCCGCAGGGGCAGCGGCGCCCGCGGCCGCCGTGACAGGATTACTGGTTGATAAAAATTGAACCTTGTATTTCCCATTCATAATAATCTTTTAACTCTTATAATAACATTGGTGAACACTAATTTTGGTGCCTTAAAAGTTTGAACCATTTTTGAGTATGTTTGAGGCGCTGATTCTGAAAATGACACCCTTTTTCCCCTTTCAGCTCTAACTTTGAAAATCCATCATTGCCACCTTATCAAGTAAGTGAAAGTAGTGATTACTTGATATTGTATTAAAGTAATGTTGGAAATTCATGTGAAACAGAAAAGACAAATTTTAGGACATTTAAGGAAGAGAGGCAAACAAAAATATGAATGTGCATGAGCAAATTCAATTCTATTCATCTGCACTACACATTTATAAACAAATTAATCACAAGAGTGTATAATCATGTAATCAACATCTCATTAACTAGAGCTGCTAGAACACAAGGGACGGGATTTTCGGACTTAGTAATGGAAAAATACTGGGTAAAAGTGACATGGAGAAGGAGTTGGGAATGCTGCTGGACAGTAAACTTAATTGTAGCAGCCAGTGTCAGGCAGCAGCTGCCAAGGCAAATAGGATCATGGCGTGTATTAAAAGGGGCATAGATGCACATGACTCTCATTCTGTCACTGGTTAGACCACACATGGAATATTGTGTACAGTTTTGGACACCAGTGCACAGGAAAGACATAGTAGAGCTTGAACAGGTACAAAGGACTGGGTGGACTCCCATTACCCAAAGATTAACAAGGTTAGGGTTATTTAGTTTAGAGAAAAGTCGGCTTCGGGGGGGATATAATAAATATGTTTAAATATATTAACGGTCAATATAGAGATCTCTCTCAAGATTTATTTATACCCAGGACTGTATTAAGAACAAGGGGGCATCCTCTACGCCTTGAGGAAAGAAAGTTTCTACTTAAACATAGAAAGGGATTCTTTACTGTAAGAGCAGTGAAACTGTGGAATTTCTCTGCCAGAGGATCTTGTCATGGTGAATTCATTAACAGAGTTCAAAAAGGGTTCAAAAAGGGTATTTCTGGAGTGTAATAATATAAAAAATTATAATGACTAGGATTCTGGAGTAGGGTTGTTGATCCAGGGATTATTCCGATTGCCAGATTGGAGTCGGGAAGGAATTTTTTCCCTAAAATGAGGACAAT
The DNA here is from genome assembly GCA_025379985.1 of Phyllomedusa bahiana. Lineage (NCBI taxonomy): Eukaryota > Metazoa > Chordata > Amphibia > Anura > Hylidae > Phyllomedusa > Phyllomedusa bahiana. The sequence continues at coordinate 18,913 of JAODAL010016697.1, read as the reverse complement.
TGGCTTCTACCTCATGGGGGTTATTTGCCTTCCTCTCAATCAAAACTTTAGCACAACAGGCTAAATTGGATGGATGTCTTGTCTTTTTTCGGCCTTACAAATTATGTAACTATGTAACTATGTAGCACCACTCATACCCAGAATAAGGAAAACATTTCTAGGCACCAAAATAAAAAAATATTTATTTTGTTCCCCAGTGTAACTATTTACAATATCTAGAATTTAAAACTTTTGAACAGTATGGTATAAATAATGTTTTTTTTATACACTTTGGGCCTTAAGTATGAAAATTGTCTAGGTCTAAGACTTTCTTTGTTGCACATAGAAATCAACTAGAGATCCTCTTTCATTTTTTCAGAGTACTATATGAAATGAAATGGGAGCTCTGATGCTATGGGCAACAAGGAAAGTCCTTAAACCTAGACAATTTTCATACATGTCCCCCTTTTTTTATTTTGCTCTATGCTATGTACTTTACATTTTTTACACTACATTGGAGTTTACTCATGCTTCCTGTTTAGTACCTAAACATTTTAAAGGGTGAACACATCATAAGAAGATGAATTCCAGTCACACTAGTACTTTGGAAATAATAACTGCCTTTGAAATGTGCCTGTAGTAGTAGCCAATAATTTGTGTAACTTATAATTTTTTATTCTTACTTTGCCAACAGGAAGACCAACGTGACACAGTACCAATCTCATGTATTGTTTTGTGGATTTTCTTTGCTCCCTGTCCCCTCTTCTAATATTTCCACCTGAATGAAGCAGGAGATGTTTATTTCAAGGGGCCATTACTTCTCAGAGAAGAGAGGTGAAAACTTTATAGTAACCATTTATGCTATACTTTATTTATATGGAAAATAGATTTGAAATTCCATAGAATATATCTATGATATGCCAATCTTAGAATGGATTTACATTTTATAGAGAAACCTTTGGAGAAGCTTCAGGATCATTGGTTTCCTCACCTTGCTGTCGTTTTAATTTTTCTTCCAAAGCAGCATTCTGTGGAACTCTTGCAGATCAGATGCTCGTTCTTGCAACCTTAGTTCCCATTATCTGTCTCTGGGACTCTGCTTATATTGCGACCATGATAGTCACCTTCACTTTCATTTTCATGTGCTCCATGCAAAGAAGGAGAACTTTCAGGTCCTATATGTGAATGAAGGGATTACTTTTTGTCTAACTTTTTCTTCCACTAATGATAGGTTATTCTTATTACTGTTATCCCCTTCTTCAGGACGTAGCATAAATGCATAATATTTTATTGGTCTTTTTCTTGCCAAAAGATAGGATATTCCTTCATGCAGCTTTCTGCATTTTTTAATGATCTAGTAAAATGGCCATCTGCATATCTGTATGTAATGTATTTTATATATAAAAATATATATATTTTTATATATATATATATATATATACAATATATATATATATATGTATATATTATATATATATATTATAATATTATATATATATATATATTTTTATATTATATAATAATATATATATATAATATATATAAATTTTATATATATGTATATACCTTTTTTGCATGGAGGGGCAATGTTGACACTCAAATAACTTTTTTGTGATTTCATTAATGCTACTGGAATACATGTAAAATTTCAAATCAACCTACAGTGGATATATTATTAATTTTCTGTCTGTACATATGTGTTGGGATGATTGCCTTTGCTTTCTTATCCAGGTACTCAGACATAAATCACTACAGGAATTTGTCTTACAAAGGAGACAAATTTTCTGCTTCACTGAGAGTTTAGGTTATTGATAATGTTGCAGGAGGAAATTCACAACTGCACTGCTCCTTACTACTATCTAATGTCGTCCATGCTGCTCCTTGTATGTGTGAGAGACAGTCTCTTTCTTTTACTTTAATTCTTGTCCCTCCCTTCTCCATAGACTTCTATGGGTAGCAATAATCTAAGCTGTAGGAAAGCAAGAACCTTGTCTCTTAGGGATTCATGACTAAGTGAATATATAGGAACGCATGCGGGAGGAGGGAGAAAAGGTGGCCAATTGAAGAAGAAGGCAGCATTTTTTTCTAGTCAGATATATTTAATATTTAGATATAAGTTTCTTCTTTTTGCTTGTACTGGTTTATGGAAAGTTATTTATAGTTGGTGGTGCTCTTAAACAGTTGAGATCATTTAGATGAGGTTTAAAATTGGAATGCATAAGCTATCTTTGAAAATAGGGGTGGTTATCTTACAAAGCTAAACATTGGTCTTTTGAATAAATAGCCCTTAAAAATGTGGCCACATGGATTAAAGGGAGACTGTCAGGTGGTGTATGCAGTCCTATTGGAGAGCAGGATGTGATAGAGGGAGAGAAGCTGAGCTTTGTGATATATAGGGTTATATGATAGAGGAGAGAAGCTGAACTCTGGGATATATAGGATTATATGATAGAGGAATGAAGCTGAACTCTGTGACATATAGGGTTATATGATAGAGGAGAGAAGCTGAGCTCTGTGATATATAGGTTTGTATGATAGAGGAGAGAAGCTGAGCTCTGTGCTATATAGGGTTATATGATAGAGGAATAAAGCTGAGCTCTGTGATATATAGGGTTATATGATAGAGGAATGAAGCTGAGCTCTGTGATATATAGAGATATATGATAGAGGGATAGAAGCTGAGCTCTGTGATATATAGGGTTATATGATAGAGGAGAGAAGCTGAACTCTGTGATATATAGTGTTATATGATAGAGGGAGAGAAACTGAGCTCTGTGATATATAGGGTTATATGATAGAGGAGTGAAGCTGAGCTCTGAGATATATAGGGTTATATGATAGAGGAGAGGAGTTGAACTCTGTGATATACAGGGTTATATGATAGAGGAGAAAAGCTGAACTCTGTGATATATAGGGTTATAGATAGAGGAAAGAAGCTGAGCTCTGTGATATATAGGGTTATATAATAGAGAAGATGAGCTGAGCTCTGTGATATATTGGGTTATATGACAGATCAGAATTTCTGAATAAAAAGCAAAGAAAATACTGACAGGAATCCTTAAGGGATAGTTTATACCTGTTTACCCCGCCCACATACAATGATTGACAGCTTTCCCTTTATTAGTGTGTGTACGGAGAAAACTGTCAAACACTATATGTGGGTGGGGTAATCAATACGTTTTCTTTAAGTTTTCCTTTTTTCTTTGGTTTTTATACAGAAATTCTGCACCAAAATCATACACACCTTTATATCCCACAGCTCAGCTTCTCTCCCTCTATCATACCCTGATCTCAGATTAGGACAGCTGTCATGGTCTGTGCCGCATTCCTGTCCTTCGCCGCAGCCTCTGCTGTCCCCGTGTACGTTCCTATCGCCGCTGCTTGCCCACCTGCGGTTGCTGCGCGGCTTTCCCATGTTGGCCATGCTGCTCCTCCATCTTGGCTGCTGCCCTAATTCCTTGTCCCTATAGAGGGCGGTGGCCACATCTTCCACTACTTTATACCCACAGTGTGCAGCAGTGTTGGACTTCCTCTGCCAATCCCCTTCCACCTGTGTGTTTATAAGCCTGCTTCTCCCTACACTCCCTACCTGATCCTTGTTGTTGCATGTTGTGTTGTTGGCTCTTTTTGTAGTTGGTTGTTACTGTGTGCTTTCTCATCTTGTTTGTTAGCACACACTGTCTTGTTTGTGCCCTTCTGGTATCCTCTATATTTGGTTAGTCTCTATGCTGGTCTCCATGTGTCTGTGTCTTTGTGAGTTTCCTTGCCGTGTTCTCTGCCTATGTTCTTGCCCTGGTCATGCATTGGTTCCTTGCCTGAGTTTAGCATAAGTCTCTGCTGGTCTCTGCTCATGTTCTTGGTGTTTCCAGTCTGTCTATGTATTGTTCCTTTGCCTTACGTTTAATCCTCCTGTTTGGCATCCATTTTGTCCTGTCTGTGACTGTTTGTACCTGCACATATCTGTACCTCGCCTGCTTTATCTTTGTTCCTATTCTGTTAGTGCCTAGCATTGGCACTTCTGGCCTGTCTGATCAGCTGCCACTGCTAGGGACTGCTCTGAGGTCGCACCTGGTGGCCATTGGGAAAGCCATCCTTACCATCTAAGGCTCTGTGAAGATGCTGACGGCCGCTTAGTTACGCCCCCTCGGAGCAAGCCCGCAGTGGTCCAGTGGGTCCACTACCTGCTCTAACCGTTCACCCGTTACAACGACATAAACCATCTGACATGTTACATTTAAATATAGAATTCATTTTTAATATTCACTTGTAACTGTCTTTTTGGTTCTTGCTTTTGACTTTCTATCTTTTCATTTTGCAGGCACTGTGTCACTTTTAGAAATGAGGACTATTTTTAAGGCTGAGAGTGGAGCAATTTTGCAAAAAGATATTAGTAGAGTTTTTTGCAATTATAATTTATCATTTTAATGTATTGAAATGTCTTGTCCTACTTACCTCTGATTTAGCTGGGTGGTATTGTAAATGCAGGTATTGACAAAGACCCACCAAGGTCACCGTCACCTAGCTCGTGTTTTCTTTAAAAAAAAAACACAAAAAAAACTAAATTGTGTTGTTTGAAAATGTCACAGATATCTGTAAATAAAATTTCAAAGAATACCTGAAAAATAAACTATAGAAAGTTATAATTGTAACGGGTATGGTGGATTCGCTGGACCACCGCAAGCGATGATGGCGTAAGCGACACCAGGGAGCGGAGTCTAAGTAGCCCCCGGTATTGACCAGAGCCCGCCGCAAAGTGGGATGGACTTGCTGCAGCGTGAGGCTACCAGGTCGCTACCCCGGATGTGACTTGCTTGCGATGGCGGCCGGGGTACTGCGTGGTACCGAATCGTAATCCGGAGGCGTAGTCGGGGACAGGCAGGAGGTCAGGGCAGGTGGCAGAGGTTCGTGGTCAGAGACAGGCAGAAGGTCAGGGCAGGCGGCAAACAGGCAAGGTCAGGAAACGTAGCGGACGGACTGGTACACGGATAATCAGACAGGACTTCCAACACTCTCAAGACTAGATAACACACACCAACAAACTGGCAGAGAGTGCTGTAGGCGTCTACCTTAAATAGGACCAGCGGCCAGCAATAGACTAATTACCGGGAGGCTGGCCCTTTAAATCCAGACCAGCCGTCGCGCGCGCCCTAAGCAGTGGGTACGCGTGTGGCGGCCGGGACAGGCAGGAGCAGCGTGCACCAGAGCGTGGACGAGTAAGTGAACCGGCGTCATGGACCGAGCAGCAGAGGGATGGACCCCCTGCGGGCAGGAGGGTGGCCGCGGGGGGCGACGGCACCCGCACCATCCCCCATGACAATAATCTAAGTGGATGGCTGTCAAGGTGTGTATATTAGATATGCACATTATGATTATCAATAATTATTAGAAATTTTGAACAGTATGGTAAGCTAGGAGAACTAATAGTAGACACACCTATGCAAAATATTAATCTCTTTTACACTAATCAGTATCTTGTTTCATGGTTAATAGCATGGTGAGCAAGTCCAAAGCTACAGTATCATCACACATTTTTGTAAATATTGTATTATATCTTTTTATGGAACACTTAAGATATGACACTTTGATGCAATGTAAAGTAGTCAGAGCTTATTTTACAGCTTATATAAAAGTGTGTTCTCAAAATAACTCACACAGCCATCAATGTTTAAACCGCTGGCCACAAAAGTGTAAATTGACAAATTGTGCCCAAAATGCCTGTAACGGTCAGGCGATGACAAACGTATGCCGGAGCGCTGACCGCTGACATCCAGGTGTGGATCCTCTGTGATCACCGCACAGTACCCTCTCCCCCCCCCCTCTTAGGTCTCCCCCTCTTTTTTCTGAATTTAGAGAGGAGGTCAGGTGATAAATTAGCCTCAGGTTCTCACGAACACTCCTCCGGCCCGAACCCCTTCCAGTCAATAAGAAAGAACTGCTTCCCCCTCACTGTCTTCTCTGCCAGCACCTCCTTGACCTCAAACATGTAATCAGCGTTGGCCACAGGAGACGGCGAGTCAGATCCACTGTAGAAGCGATTCAGCACCACAGCTTGAGGAGCGAAACATGGAAGCGTTTGGATACGCAGAGTAAGAGGCAAGGGGAGCTTGTAGGACACCGGGTTCATTTGCCGAAGGCCCACAAAGGGCCCCGATACTTGGGGCCCTAAACTTATAGAAGGCACCTTAAAAGCGAATTTATTTTGGAAGACAACCACACTCTACCCCCGGTTTTAAATAGAGGCGTGGTCTAAGGTACCCGGGGGCCTTGGGGGACTTTGGTGGAGTGGAGGCCCTAAAAGGGCCCCCCCTTTGTTGTGACTTCCAGGTCCCTAATGTAATACTTGGGAACCAGGCAGGAACGAAACAGAGGAGGCAGAGGGAGAGGCGGGGGGGATTACCCAAACCAAAAAAAAAGGGGTGGGCTCCGGGGGACCCCAGTCTGGAAAAATTATATGAGAATTCCGCCCGGGGGAGGATTTTCAGACCATTATCCCTGAGGGCGGAAACAAAATTTCGTGGGAGGTCCAAAAAAACGGGTTTAACCCTCTCCCCTGCTCTTTTGGTTTGAGGGTGGTATGCAGAGGGAAAGTCCACTAACCTTTCAACTGAGCACACAGAGCCCGCCAAAACTCGACACAAACGGCCCCCCATATCAAGAGTTTATGCAAAGGGGAGCCCATGTATCCAAAAAATTTTGGGCTGGAAAAAGTGCTGGGCCAACTGAGGAGGGGAGGGTAAACCCGGGCAGAGGAAAAAAAATACCCTTTTTTAAAAACCATGGGTCACCACCCAAGACCGGGGGTTTTACCGGAGGGGCCGGGAGGTTGGTAACAAAGTCCAGGGCTATATGGGCCCTGGCTTTTCTGCACCGGAAGGCAGAAACAGACCCGTGGGCGAACGAGGGATTTGTTTGGGCACAGGGGTACAACCAGACAAAGTCTCAAAAAATCTGAGCGGGGGGGGCCACCAGTAAGTGAAGTTTAAATTTTTAGAGACTTATGTACCCCCGGGGGGCCCTGTTCGAGAAGAGTGCCTCACTTCAGGATTCGGGGCCACAGGCAGGGCGGACATATTTTCCCCGGGGAGGTAATGTTGAAGACCATGAGGGGCGCCGTGGGGAAACCCGTTCCGGAGAATTTATGGCGCAGAGGGGCCTAAGCCCCCCGTGCCCAAAGGGAAACTAGAAGGGGGGGTCCGCCCCGAGTTCTTTCACCGGCCCGGAATGAAGGAAAAAAGTCAAAGCGGTGAAAAAGATGACCCCCTGGCTTGTCGGGATTTAGTCCCCGGCAGATTTGGGATAAAGGGGTTTTTGGGGTCGTGAAGATCTCGATGGGATGGTGAGCCCCCTCCAACAATGCCCCATTCTTCGGGGCTAACTTTATGGCCAATAGTTCGCGATCGCCAATTTTTAAAATTCGCTGGGGGGGTTGAAGGTCTTTGAAAGAAGCCGCAAGTACCGTTTCCCCGGGGGAAGTCTTCTGTAAGAGGACGCCCCTGCCCTACCGGGGAGGCGTCCACCTCAAGGACGAATGGACGCTGCAGGTCCGGGCGAGACAGAACGAGCGAAGCAAATCTGACTTGAGGGCCCCCCCAACGCTTCTTGAGCTTCTGGAGGCCAGGATTTGGGGTTGGCATTTTTCCCTTTGTAATGCCACCGGGGGCCCAAAAGCGTGGAGAATGCGGAATAAACGCCTGTAATAATTCCAAACCCCCGAAATCGCTGGATAGCGCGAAGGGCCCCCTGGTCCCAGGCCACTGTAAGATTTTGACGCTTAGAGCGAGGTCCCAACCCTATCCTCAAGGCACACCAACAGGGCATGTTTTCTGGTTTCCCTTAGCATTGCAAAGGGGGAAGTCTTAAAATTTTAGTGCATTCTGCACAGGTGATATCATTTTTGTCAGTGCATTTTTGTGGGAGATCCCGAAAACATGACCGTTGGTTGCCTTAGGGCTGGAGTTGGGGAACCTGGGTTGAGGGTCCATTGGAACCCCGATCCGAGACGAGTACCCCCGAAAAGGCAACGAGGTGCATTCAAACAGGGGATTTCTCCAGTTTGGCATATAAAATGGTGGTCCCCGGAAGGGCGTTTGGCACCTGGGGGGCGTGGTGGGGAGTCCTGATCTGGAGAGAAATTAGGATGTCACTAGGTAAACGATAACAAGCGAGAGAGATCGCGGAGACTCATTGACGAAATTCTGGAACACCCCCGAGTTTTCAAGGCCAAATGAAAAAGATATTTAAATGGCCTCTCGGTATTAAAGGCCGTCTTCCCCTCGTCGCCTTTACGGATACAATCAAGTTGTATGCCCCACGTAAGTCCAAGGAAAAAAAGTTTGCGCCACTAGGGGTCAAAAAAGCCTGAGATTAGAGGGGGGGGTTTTGATTTTTTTTCAGTGATTTTTGTTAAGTCCCCCATAACGATACAGGCCCGGGGATACCCTATTTTTTTTCAATAAAGAAAAACCCGGCCCCCCCCAGGCGAGGAGACTTGCGTATGAAGCCCTTTCAGATTTCTCCTGGTAATTTGAAATGGCTTTAGTTTCCGGGACAAGAGAGGATAGATCTGCCTAGAGGGGGGAAGAGGGTTCAGGGCAATAGGGCTTCGAAAAGGGCCCGGTGCGGAGGCAAACTTTAGCCTGTCTTTCGGAAAAGACGTTGGCCCGATCCTGGACGATTGCAGAAACCCGGCAGAGACTTTTGTAATTTACAGAGGCGGGTGTAGAGCTGGACGGAGTGCAGGCAGCATTGCGAGTGGACGCGGCCCCCAACTGAAATTTCGCCCGTGTTCCAGTCTAGGTCGGAGCTTGTCTTGCAACCAAAGGGGAGACCCAGGGGGTTTTTCAGAAAGGAGCGACGAAAAAGAATTTCAGGTCTCCTTGTTAGGGGCGCCTTCTGCAAGGTAGGGGCGCATAAAAAATCTATGGCGCCCTTTGCATTCGAATTTACGGGGGAAATAAACAGGGTTTCTGCAGAAGGGCACCGGGGAGACGAAAATTTTGGGACACCCAAGCTTATTGACAAAATTTCCGGGGCAAAACCCCAAATGGGGGCCAAAAGGGTCTTCCGCGAAATTCCACAGAATAGGGGAAAGGGGTCAACAAGACAGGCCACACGACACCCTAGGGAGCCTCCCCTGCTAGCCGGGAGAGGTTTCCCGGGCGCAACGAACAGTCCCGAATAAAGGGGCCCAAAACCCCCCACTTTTAAAACACAGCTCCTTGACGACGTGCAGTGTTCCTCCTGGGTCGGGTTTGGGCTTTCTTGACCTGTAGGGGTTTTTCGTCCGCAGGCCCAAAGGGCGGAAAAAAGTGGGGGTGGGTTTGAACCCCGGGAGTCAGGGGGGGGTTTAGCTGGGGTTAGGGCGATCCCCTTGGGGGCGGAGCTCTTTTTGTCTCTCGGCAAACCGAATGTCGTCGGGTAGCAAAACAAATCGGGTCGTCCAAGCAGATTAAGTCCCGACCACGATCGTTTTTTAAATTCCCCCGAAAGGCCTTGCCAGAAGGTCGCCACTAAAGCCTCATTATTCCAGTCCAGCTGGGAGGGCTGGGGCGGAACTACCGGAAAAAGACCCTCAGTGGAGTCCCCCTGACGGAGAGGAAAGCAGCGCTGCGGCAGCGGAGGAGGCCCGGGCCCAGAGCTTCGCCCGTTAGGGGGCTAATTAGGGAAGGGCCACCTTACCCGCTGGTAGGAAATTTGAGCCCCAACATCAAAAATCCATGGCCGTTGTCTGTAACGGGGTATGGGGGTTTCGCGGGAAAACCCGCAAGCGATGATGGCGAAACCCACCCCAGGGAGTGGAGTCAATGGCCCCCCGGATTCACCAGAGCCCACCGCAAAGCGGGGTGGATTGCTGCGGCGTGGGCTACCATCGCTACCCCGATGTTGACTTGCTTGCATGGCGGCCGGGGACTGCGTGGTACGAATCATAATCCCGAGGGAGTCGGGGGCAGGGGGAGGTCGGCGGCAGCAGAGGTTTGTGGTCAGAGACAGGCAGAAAATCAGGGGAGGCGGGGAAACAGGCAAGGTCAGGAAATGTGCGGACGGACTGGGGACATGGATAACGACAGCACCCTTTCCCTCACCTCAAACTAAAAACGCACACCCAAAAAACTGGCAAGGTGCGGGGGCGTCACCTTAAATGGACCAGCGGCCCGCAATAGACTAATTTCTGGGCCTGGCCCCCTTTTAAAACCAGACCGCCGTCCGGGGCCCCGCGCCCCAAAGCGGTATGAGCGCCGGCGGCCGGGACAGGCGGAGCAGCGTGCACCGGAGCTGGAGGGAAAGGGGGGGCCCGGCGTCAGGGAAATGAGAAAGCAGGGGGATAAACCGGGGGAACCGCGGGCACCCGCCCGGGAAACCCCCTGCGGGCAGGAGGGGGGCCCACGGGGGGCGAGGGAAAACCCGCCCCCCATTCCCCTGACAAAAAATCTAAGTGGATGGCGGGTCAAGGTGTGTATTTTAGAATGCAAATTTTTTATGCAATGAAAAGTAGTCAAAATTTTATTTTAAAGCTTATATAAAAGGGGTTTTTCTCAAAAAAACCCCAAAACAGCCCATAAATTGAAAAACCCCGTGGAACAAGAGTGTTATATTGAAAAATTGTGCCCAAAAACCTGAAAACCGGCCCCCCCCCCAAGGGGGGAGGGGAACAAACGTATCCGAAGCGCCCGCCCGGGTAAATTCCGGTGTGGATCCTCTGTAAATCACGCGGGCCCGGGGTTTGGGTAGCTGCAGGCCCAACGCCAGGGAGCGGGGGTCTAAAGGGGCCCCGGGTCTTCACCAGAGCCCGCCCCCAAAGCGGGATGGACTTTGCGGCGGGAACCCCCAGGTCGCTACCCCTGACGTGGCTACCTGCGGGGACGGCCGGGGGGCAGGACAGGGAAAAAAGGCGGTTTGGGAAAACAGGAACAACAGGAACATGTGACAGGGTACAGGAGGGGAAAAATTTCACTTTGGGACCAAAAGGATCGACAGGAACTGGGCCGGGGGGAAAACAGCAGGTATAGACCCAAAGGGAAAAAGGGGGAGGGTACCCTCAGGAACAGGAACACTTACAGGGCAGGAACACGCAAAGGGTACAGGGGACAACAGAAAACACGGGGCAATGGTCAGGAGCTCAGGGGGGAAGCAGGTAATTTTTGGAAAAAACAACTCAGGGGGTTTAAAAACCCAACAGCAGAAAACCCGACATGCTGGCAGGAGCTCTAGGAAAGGACACAGCAAATTTGGCCCCAACTGCAACAATGGGCTGACCCAGAGTAAAGGCAGACCCTTCCCTTTTAGCCCAAAGGTTTTAAAAGGAAAAGGTTTCACAAAAGGGCAGGAAACTTAAAAAAATAGGCAGGAAGGGTGCCGCGCGCCGCCTTTGGAGGCACAGTGCACAGGGCAGGATCCGGAAGCAACAAAAAAAAGGACAACAGGCAATACCCGGAAGGCACGACAAAGCCTAACGGGGCCATGGAAGGGGGCCCCGGCATGAAAACCGGGGGTTTACAGTGCCCAAAAATTTTGTGTAAAACCACCATTTTTTTTTCAGCATTCCCTTTAACTCTCTTGGGGCCACGTTTCACTAATCTTCATGGGGTTGCGGGAAGTATGAGCGATTGTGTAAACTTCGTTATCGACCCGTGGGTCGATATCTCAATTATTCAGGGAGGGATGTCGATAACAGATTACCCGATGACCATTAAATTTTAGGGGAAGAAAAACAACCCCTTTCCTTCTTACACCCCAAAAGGGGTGGAGAAGCTGGAATTAACATCCACCCCATTAAAGGGAAGGGCTAAATTTTTAGGAAAAGACAATTGGGGGGGCCCAAACAAAAAAAAAAAAGGTCACAGAAAAAAGTCAAAAAATTTTCACTATCCCTTCCTGTACTACAGCATGCCCCTTAAACCGGAAATCCACAAAAATTTAAAAAGTGCCAGAAAGGCGTATTTTTGAACCACATTTTTTCTTGAACCCGGGCATTGACTATCCCTGTCCGGAGCGGCATGACCCCTTTTAACCCGTCGAAACCCCAAAATTTACAAAATGCCGGGAAAAAGGGGGTCAATAAAATATTTAAATTTTATAAAGGATTAATATGGCGGATTTTGCCCACTGAACCCAAAAGGGGGTAAAATTTTAAAAAAAATATGTTTTAACCCCAATATGCGTACCCAACTGACTTTTGCTCCAAAAAGACCACAGACTGAATAAAAGTATTTAAAAGTTATAGGGATAAGTTAGGGCCCGGGTTTTTGGGGGAACACTGACACCGGGAGTGGTTTCAATAAAAAATGAAAAACCCCAGGAACAATTTCAAATCCCATTTAAAAGGGTTTTCCCGCCCGGCCTAAAAAAATGGGAAAAAAAAAAATTATTTTTCCAAATTTAAGACACCCGAACACACTGAGCTGCCCAAAATATCTTCCTTTCAAATGCCTCCCCTCCTGCCCCCCCCACCCAACCACCGCTTTGATTGCTATAGAACTGAAAACACAGGAACAATTTCAACTCCCATCAGAGGTCTGCCAGCCAAACAAGTGGTAAAAAAACCATTATTTTTCAATTGAAGATCACAGAACCCGATGAGCTGCAAAATATCTTCCTTTCCAATGCCTCTCCTTCTTCCGTCCCACCTCCCCCACAGCTGCACACACCAGTAGATATCCTTAAAACTTTCTCTAACTAAATAAGAAGTTAAATTCTCTAATCTAACTATTCTAAGCTGTAGGTAGATGGATGATTTCTTGTATTAGAAGAGACTATCTAACAGAGCTGTTAGAACAGCTATTGGTTTAAACGCAGAGAGACACATCCTGCTGTGAAGTGTGATAGACAGAATATGAGCTCAAACAGGAAATGCAGTTGCATAGATAAAACGAGGTCATGTGATTTTTCAGCCAATGAGATCTATACACCGCAAAGTGGTGACGTTGTACATCCTCCTCACTCCCCTCTATCCTTGGAGCTGATTGGCTGGCCACCAAAATGACAGGAAACGCTGAAAATGGCACGATAGTAATAGATTATCTGTAAGATTGTCACCTAAAATATCACTTGATCGGAAATTTCCGATAAGCCTAAAACTGTGCCGATTTCAACTTTTGGCGATAATATCGCTCATCCCTAGTTGCAGCCACTGGAATCCTCTTCCACTCCTCCAAGACAACATCAAGGAGCCGATGAATGTAAGAGACTCTGCGCTCCTCCACCATTTGTTTGAGGATGCCCCACAGAGGCTCAATAGGGTTTAGGTCTGGAGACATGCTTGGCCAGTCCAGCATCTTTAGCCTCATTTTCTTTAACGTTGCAATGGCCATCTTGGAGGTGTGTTTGGGGTCATTATAATTTTGGAATACTGCCCTTCGGCCCAGGTAGGGGATAATGCTCTGCTTCAGTATGTCACAGTAGATGTTAGCATTCATGGTTCCCTCAATGAACTGTAGCTCCCCACAGCCGGCAGCACTCAGACAGTACCACAACCATGACACTCCCATAACCATACTTGACTGTAGACAAGACACACTTGTCTTTATACTCCTCACCTGGTTGCCACCACACGCTTGACACCATTCATTTGAAGCAAATAAGTTTATCTTGGTCCCATCAGACCACAGGACATGACTCCAGTAATCAATGTCCTTAGTCTGTTTAGTCTGACAGCCATGCAAACCAATTTGATGCAGCATGCAGCATATGGTCTGAAGACTGACAGACTGACCCTCCACCCCTTTAACCACTGCAACAATGCTTGCACTCATACATCTATTTTGAAAAGACAATCTCTGAATATGATGTTAAGCACTTGCATTCAACCTTGTTAAACCACTGTATGTTCTTGGCCACCATGCTGCTGCTCAGTTTCAGGGTGTTGGCAATCTTCCTATAGCCTAGGCCATCTTTATGTAGAGCAACATTATTTTTTTCAGATCCTCAGACTTTTATGCCATGAGGTGCCGTGTTTGACTTCCAGTGACCAGTATGAGAAAGTGTAATATCGCTAACACTAAATTTAACACACTTTGGTCCCCTTCAATCCATCCTCAACGCTGCTGCCCATCTTATTCACCTCTCTCCTCGCTACTCCTCTGCCTCTCCCCTCTGCCAATCCCTTCACTGGCTTCCCATTACCCAACGCATTAATTTCAAGTTACTAACCATGTCCTACAAAGCTCTCCATAATCTCTCCCCTCCATACATCTCTGCCTTAATCTCCAGATATCTCCCCTTACGCAATCTCCGTTCCTCACAGGACCTTCTTCTCTGCTCTTCTCTTATCAGCTCCTCACATAACTGTCTCCAAGATTTCTCTCGTGCTTTCCCCACACTCTGGAACTTACTGCCCCAACACATCAAACTCTCCCCCACTTTCTCCAGCTTCAAAAGCAACCTGAAAACCCATCTCTTCAGGATAGCCCTCAACCTAGAATAACTCCGCTGTCACTACACCCTGCACAAACATGTCTGCCCCTCACCTTCTGTCTCTTTCCCCCTTTCGTTGTAGATTGTAAGCCTTCACGGGCAGGGTTCTCTTTCCCTCTGTACCTGTTGTTAGTCACAGATTGTCATTATTGTTCTTGTTTGACTTATGTTATGTATGTAACCCCCTGAATGTACAGCACCCTGGAATCAATGGTGCTATAAAATAAATAATAATAATAGTACCTGCTCCCCATTCACACATGAGCTCTTTTAACACTAATGAGTCACATGACACCGTGGAGGGGAAATGGCAAATTGGGCACAATTGTTCCATTTTCACTTAGAGGTGTATTCCCTTTTGTTTAGATATTGATGGTTGTGTGATGAGTTATTTTGAGAGCACGCCAGATTTACACTGTTATACAAGCTGTACACTGACTACTTTATATTGTTAGAAAGTGTCCTATCTTCAGTATTGTCCCATGTAAAGATATAATAAAATATTCACAGCTCATAACCAGAGCAAATGATTTCAGCCGTGTCTACAGTTATTCAGGGCATTATTTATTTATGTTATTATCTCTACTACAAATTTCTGACAGTAAAATTTATGTTTAAACTGGTCCACCAGAATACCAGAGGATCCAATCTTTGACACAATTGGCCATCAAACAGAAGACAAAATCATTTGAAGATGACTGAAGGGAATCACTTTCCCCCCATGGTGTATTTTTTTATAGGTAGAATAATAAGAACCTATTAGATTGTTCATATGTTCTATGCGTAAAATAATGTGAAAATACTGTACAATACAAATAAAAATGAATATGGACATGTTTTCCATAGAAAACATTTGGGCCCAGATTTATTTTTTTCTGGAGGTTTAAAAGAATCCAGAACGACACAGACTGTATTGATTTTTTTTTTTGTGGCCAATCCTTGAATGGATCCTCCGTGTCAGCCATTAGTTTCTGGCGTAAAGCCTCACCGAGGAGTCTAAGATGCCCCTGGTCTTCACCCTCAACCCCTGAAAGGGGTCTTGGACTTTTTTGCATGGGAACTCCCATATCACTACCCAAAAAAAGGTCACCTGCATTGACGACTTTCATGCAAGCGTGGTACAGGAAAGCAATGCAAAGACATAGTCAAGTCACTAGAGAAAAGGTTAGGGTAGGTGGCAAACAGTCGTAGTCGAGGTCACAGTTAAATGGTCAGAGCAGGCTCCTTTCAGGCATAAAGAGGTTAGGAAAGCTGAGGTCAATACCGGAAATCACAAGCAGGAACACAGTCCACAAGCAGACAGACACACGAAGAAGCACCAGCAATCTGGCAATGAGAAGTGGGGAAGAAGCATTTATATAGGAACAGGTCCCAGAGCTCTGGAAATGCTCGGTAGTGCATACTGGCCCTTTTGTTAGGGTGGAATGTGCATGTACATACCCTAGGGAAAACACAGCAGCAGAAAGCTTGCAGATGGGAGCAGTAAGGGCGACATGTATGAAAGGGTTTTTCACCCTTTTTCTGGTGTAAAATGCACCTAACTGAGCCGGCTACTATGTCTAATGTGCCTAACGTATGTGTTAGACGCATTGTTCGTAAGACTCGACACTTTCGAATGTGCCTAACATGAAGGAGTGTTCTAGGAGCATTATGGAGGTGTGTCACATCTATGAATGTGGTTCGGCAAAACTAGGTGCATTACTGCTCCGACAGGCAGATCTATTTCAATGTGATCTGCCTGAGCCTGAGGAGTTGAAGTAGAGCTAGATTTGCTGTAAGGGGCAAAAATGCCCAATATTTCTCAACTTACACAAGTACATTAATAAAAAGTAATTTATTACAATTATCAAACTGTATAAAATTTAATTATTTTAATTGAATGAAAAATGTTATCATATAAAAATAATATAAAAATATATAATGTCCCCAAAATATAGAAATATCTCCTATAAAATGTATTTAAAATTCATAGAATCTTAAAATAATTTTACGTGAAGTAACCCACTGATTATGTTGTTCAGATTTTTATATTTTAAATTTTTAATACATTAAATTTGACATTTTTTTTGCTGCTCTCACCCTTTATTCTACATAAAGCAAGAGCGTACACAGCACAGGTATTGCTGGGACCTGTGGTCCTCCAAGCAGGATCAGTACCATAGTTTCTATTCACTGACATGCTATTCTAATGATTTTTCTCTTATTTCCAGCCTGTCTATAATCTTAATACATGTTAGTTGCATTACTAATGCGCCTAAGTTCCGTAATGCGCCTAACACATAGGTGAGGCAAGTCGAACTTTACAATCCATTTATGAACGCACAAAAACCACTGTCATACATCAGGCGCATTATACACTGAAAATGAGATTCGACTATTCACTTTGACACGCCTTCCTTCATACATGTCTCCCTAAGGGTATGTTCACATAATTTACTGCGGTGCGTACAGTATGCGCCACAGTACATCGTGTTTTGGGAACTCGCGCTAATACGTGCATACACGCTGGTCCCATTTACATTCATTACTCGCGGCGAATACGCCACTTATGTCATTTATCTCCCCGCACATATAATACGATCGTAATCCATAATTTTCTATGAGAACTATGGATTACCGTAATTTCGGCGCGCATCTCGCCCGTATTAGAGCGCATATATGCGTCGAAATGCGCTCTAAAATTCAGTAAATACAGCAGCTGTAGGGTGGGTCCCAAAAATCCACTCAACTGGTGAACCCTAGGCACCCCACTCTGATACTGACAGTGAAACAGGTCAAAGCCTAATGTAGCACAAGTTGAAGTGGGAAGGAAGCGGGGAGACAGTGTGAGTCCTAGGTCTGGGCCTAGTAGTTTGGAATCACTTAAAGAGGGGTTAACTTGCCTAAGAAGTGTTATGGAAGCCAGACAGAGGATGAGGTTATTTATAGAGGGACATGGGGGAAGCCATTAGTTTGCAGTGTAAAGTGTAATGTAAAATTCCTGCTTACCCATTCTATATGAGTTATTCTCATGTTTCTACCTATTCAAAGTAATAGGTTAATCAGTTGAGGTGGGCGGGGCTAGCCTCAGATGGGCGGGGTATAAAAAAAACTGACTCTTTTCTGACTGAAAACTGCAGATTTGAGCATTAAAGGGGTTTTGCCAAGAAGTAAAATTGATGTGGGAAGTTTGAAAATTAAATAATGAATATTTTCACCATTCATCATTATTAAAAATTCTGCACCGTTTTTGTTTTAGCTGCTCCTTTAGTGATCCATTGTTTACAGCTCATCTCCAGAGGTTAACACCAGGGCTGTGAGCTCCTCACTCCTGGTCGCACATGCTCAGACATCACCTCTCTTCTCAGGCAGCTACTGAGTGTTCAAACCCCGGGTGCTGTCATTCTACTCCTGTCCTTTGGACTAGTTAGTAATAAGTCAAACAGTGAAAATAAAAAAAAGAAACCCTCAATGGGTTTTGTGATTGTTTAAAGAGGAAAAAAAAATCCAAGGGTTAAGTTCCTGCAGGGTTTAAAACCAAGGGCCCTTGTGCTGTAATGAAAAAATGTTCCCTCTGAGTACAGTGTACTACTTCAGTTTATACATAAACATACCTTTTTTCACTACAGAGAGGAAAAGGCCCGGAATGTCATCGTTGGTACTGATATGCAATTAAGCAAATCCCCCAAAGCTCCCTTTCACACAGAGCTGAAAGAGGGGTACCGGAGGGAGGAATGAGACGGGCAAAACCCTTTAAAATCCCCTAAAATGCAGATTTCAGAATAAGGGACACGCGCTTTTAAACAGTAGGTCTGTCATAGCTTTGCTGTCCCCAGCAAGGGGCAAAACATATATTTTAAAAAACAAAGTTTCCCTTTAGTTCAACGTTTAGGGGATGTTACAGGCATTTTCGGGCCATTTTTTAGGCGTTTTACTCTCGGGCAGTCACCTCAGACAAAGTTTCAAATCATTTTATCATTTTAATTAAAAGTAAAAAACGCCTTGTCATTCAACAAAGCGTTTTTCACAAGCATAAATTTTCAAGGGTTTTTGGATCAATTACGGGCCGTAAAAAAAGTGGCATGTCAATTATTGAGGCTTTTTTTGTTTTAATTAAAAAAATCGAATTTTTCAAAATACTTTTCAAAAAACGCTTCAAAATACACCTCTAATCAGGTGTTTTTTTAAGCTAATTTTTTAAAACATAAATTTTTCCCCCTTTAAAAAAATTTTCTTTTGTAAAATACCCTTAGATTGTGTGGAAGGGTTGGTTGGCTTGAGGGTTGATCGATAGTCGATAGTCCCGGGCCCCCTTCGTAAGGTTTTTCGATAGTGAGCATGATTATGCGCGTTGACCCTTAAAGTTATGGGAGAGCAACAACACCTTTATTATTACACCCCAAAAAAGGTGGGAGAACCCGAAAAAAAAATCCCAAAAATCAAATGGATAGTGTAACATCTTAGGCAACACACTTAGGTTATAAAAGTCACAGAAAAAAAGTCAAACCATTTACTATCCCTTCTTGTACCACAGGGCCCAAACCTT
>JAODAL010016696.1:0-79905 GCA_025379985.1 Phyllomedusa bahiana | reverse complement strand
ACAGAACACCTTAATTAAACCCTTGATGAAAATTTGGCAAAAAATTTTGGCACCAAAAATAAGTGTATTGTATTAAAAAAACCGTTTCTTTAAATGAATACAACAGGAACGGCTTAGATCCCCCTTGCATATTCAATGTGCTGTGAGCAGATAGCATTAAAATGTATATGCAGCTGCAGTAGACGCACACTGGACTTCAGATCCAATACACCAAAAAATCAGAAATAGAACGTTAAGAGAAGCAGTCTCTGAGACAAGCTGAGACACCCCACAAAAATCGCTGTATAAAAATCAGTTCTTCAGTAACAATCAGCCGCGGCAGCACCTTCCCTGATCAGTACAGTGAGAGCGGTATGAGCTTCCAGCGTCGCGCCGGTCTCTGATTGGCTTCATCTCTACACATGTCATGCAGGCTATGCCCTTCTTCCTCCCAGAGTGCTTTGCCCCATGTAATGCCATGTGCTCGCAGCTATTTTATCAATCAAAAGCACACTTCGTTCACCCGAAGTACCCCAAACTTCGACTTCGTTCAGAAGTTTTCCTGAAATTCTAAACGAAGTCCACTTCGTTAGAATCAATTCGCCCATCTCTAGACACAACCAATCAATATGTCATGGCTCAGTCAATCATGGAGCAGTCCCATCCCACTGTATGAGTAAAGAAAAGTGCAGAGATTTGAGCTGTGCAGTTAAAGGGAATGTCCAATACCTAAAAAATAATATTATGTTCTTGAGGCCCAAATGCTCTTAAGGCCAAAACCTAATCCAGCGCTGTATATTTTTTCTACTTCAGAACAGGGATGTCAGCTCTTCAGCTGCTGATTGGCTGTAGAGGTCACATGCCTCTGATTTATATCACTCTTCGGAAGTGAACACCTTTGAACATTGACATACGTAGAGGCAAGTGCCCATTCGGAAGAAGAAGAAGGAAAAGAGAAGACCGGAGAAAAGAAGTGAAACCAAGGACTGAAGGAAGGTAAGTATAGGTCTTTTTTATTTTTTCCTTTGGGCACTTATCTTATAAGGATAATATCAACTTTTTAGTAACCAGCCAACCCCTTTAAGTAGCTGCCTTGGATCAAGAATAACTGTAATTGGCTCTCAGGACTGTATTAAAAACTCTTCCATGTGGTTGAGCACCGGTTATGGAATACACAGACACGCTCATTGATCGGCCATGATATTAAAATCACCTGCCCAGTAATCTGTGGGACCTCTTTGTGCCTTTCGAACAGCTTGGATTTGTCAGAGCATGGATTCCACAAGATATCTGGAGGCCTGTGGTATCTGGCATCTAGACATTACCAGAACCTAGTGGTTATTATTTGGTACCTTCATGGATTCCAGCAAATCCATAGATCGACTGGATTGAGATTTTAAACTGTAGAGGCTGAATGAACACCTTGAAATTTCTGTTATTTCCCTCAAACCATTTCTGAACCCTTTTGCAATGTGGCATGGTACATTTTCCTGCTTAAAGAAGCCACTGCCATTACATAGCATTGGTAGCATAAAGGAATGCACTTGGTCTACAACATTTTTAGGTAGGTGGTATGTGCCAAAAAAGCTTTCACATGAATGCCAGGACTCAAGATCTCCCAGCTGAATATTACAGAAAGCATCACAGACCAGGCTAAATTCCTCCTCTGCTCAATGGTCCAGTTCTGATTCTTATGTGCTCATTGTAGGCACATTTATCAGTGGACAGGGGTCAGCATGGGCATTCAGACTGATCTCTAGCTATGTAGCCCCATATGCAGCCAACAATGAGGCACTGTATGTTCTGATACCTGTCTATCAGGGCCACAATTTAGTTTTATAGCAATTTGTGGTACATGAGTTCTTCTGCAGTATTGGGCCAAAAGGACCAGCTTTTGCTTCTCATCCACATCAAGGGTTATTAGGTTTCAAGTTCACCAGTTGTCCTTCCTTTGACCAGTTGTGGTAAGTACTAACCAGTATATACCAGAAACACATCACAAGACTAGCTCTTTTGGAGGTGCTCTCATTCAGTCATCTAGCCATCAAAATTTGACTCTTAACAAAGTTACTCTGGTCCTTGCACTTGTTCACATTTCGTGCTTCCAACGTTTCAATTTCAAGACATGACGGTTTACTTGCTGCATTATATTTCCAACTGCACAGATGCCATAATCACAAGATAACCGATTTTATTGTTGTGTTGTGATTTCAGTGGTATGTGTGATCGATTGATCTATTTATCTACATATATGTATTGCTCTCGCAGGAAACTGTGATAGAACCTCATTTTTGTTTGAGTTTTATTATTTTATGTAGGACATAAAAAAGGAAAGGTTAGCTTGCAATTTTTGCAAATCACACAAAGGTAAAGCCTTTAAAATGTTACACATAGTTGACCTCTGAAGCTTGTTGCATACGGCACACCCCTTTTCCATACCACACCCCATTGTAACATAGTACACTCCCACTGATAACAGATTTCCTATGATAGGAAAGCTGATTGATTGCTATAGGAGATGGATGTGGCATCACCCAGCTTTTCTAGAAGAACTGGATGATGCAACATCACCACAGTAATCAGCTTTCATTGTTATTGAGTATCTGCAGTGATACAAGATAAAATACCCTACACTACTGCATGCAAGAAACTGTTGGTGCTATGAGGCAGGGAGCGGATCCATGACACATGAAATAGCACAGAAAGGTGCTAGAATATACTGTATACGCTAACAGGGCATCAAGGCAATGTCTCTTGCTTGATTACCCTCACAGCACCTGGACCATCAGCACTTGCAGGGAACTGGGCAACTCTTCCACAAGTCCTGGAGTATTCCCCTTTTTCCAGGGGTCTCCTTGAGACTTCAGGAAAGTTGGCACACATGCATTTTATTCCGTTTTTTGTGAGGATGGATGAACAAAATAATACAAATCTGGAATGTTTTTTAAATTCTTTTGCGGAATTCACAGTACATTTTAAATACCTTGATAATTATGTTTATATATATTTTTTTATATAAAGTGCTTTTTTGTTGTGGAAGCGGGTTTTGCTTTTGTTGTTTATTTAGTTTAGATATTTATATGTTCAAACATTTTTAACTGTAGTTATGATTTTTTTCTTTGTTCTATTATGGCGCTAGACGATGCCAGCATTTGATTGCTTTTATAATACATAGCAATACATTGTTACTTTGCTATGTACTATGCCTGTGACAGGCAGCCTAATAGACCTTTCTTCAAGCAGGGCTAGGCTTTTGCACATGGCTTTGTGGCCCTTATTTGGCCTCTAGCTGCCATGGTAACCATCAGCACAACATGTTCACGTTTGTGGGGTATCAATGGTAAAACAGAAAAATCTCTCTGTCAACCACCCAGGTGTCATGGCTTATAATGACCATGGCATTTAGGGGGTGAAATGGCTGGGATCAGCTCTGAACCCTTTTATTGCACATTGCAGTCAGGTGCTGCTGTGGATGGTGCACACTGGTTCTGCGCGTACATCATCTCAGCAGCATCAATACATGTACATCAATACGACCAAGAGACTTGCCAACTCTGAGGGTCTTCCTTTTTGGGTGTCTGTACCAATTCATCCTTGATTGCATTTTTTGCTTATTCTTCTCAATATAGACTGCCTCAGGGTACCTTGAGCACTGTATCATGTACTCGACATTGTAGGAAGTCCTAGTGTAGTAGTTGTATGGGTACAGGGTCTGCATTGTTTGTTTTTACAAGGAGAGGTGCCAATCACTTATGTTGAGGAGAGAGCATTTCTAATGAGGAGATTTCTTGAGAATCTGGGAATATTACCCTCAATCTGTTCTTTTTGTTTTTTTTTTTGTTTTGTTTCCTATAGACTAGAAAATGGAGAACTTTAGTAAAATTTTCACATTTTAAACACTAGATAGCAGTATAACACCACAGATTGTCTGTTCTTTCGACTGCATGAATGGATATAGCAGAGGCAGAGTTCAGTTTGTCTAGTGCAAAAGACACTCAACTGCTTTAGACTGTAATCTCTGATTTGATATAAATTTATTAAAGTATTTTAGCTCAAATAAACATTTACATGGTAACTCCCCCCTTGAGTTTGCATCACATCAGGAAGGAACAGCTTGAGCGAGCTCTGTTACTGCGCTGATCTTCAAAGTTTCTGGCACTTGTTTGTTGACTTGGGGATATTAAGTGCATGACCAAATGATTTCCTCATCCCATTTTACACCATCTATGGGAAATAGTTATAGATTGAGAGAGATCAGTTTATTATATACTTATCCTCTTTGGTCTTCCCGGACTTGTTTCGTACCTTGTTTGATGTTTACTGTACTTTTGCTTTGTGTGACCCTTGTAAAGGATTTTTCATCATGGAACTAAAGGGGTTGTCTCACTACAAGGATTGCTGCTTTTTATGTTAAAGATCTTGCAAAAACAAGTGACTTTGCAATATGTGTCCATTAACAGTGTCCTACCTATTCCTAGGTATCCCCTCTTGTATGAGCTGTATCTGTATAGCTACAGACCTGTTTGATCTCTCCTGATAGGCTGCCAGCACTGGTTGCTATAGCTACAGATCTGGCTTCTACTGCAGCCTAGTAGAAGCCAGTAAACACGCCCCTGAATTCAAAGTGAAATCAAGAAAACAGGACTGAGGTAAGATGAATCTTGTATTGAGACAACCCCTTTAATATTGTAGTACATTTTGCATTTTTCACACATCACTTTTTTGTTATTAACTGTATGTTGAATGTAACTGTGTTATAATTTGCAATGAGCAGTACTTAAATACTTTTATAATAAATATAGAAAATGCAGGAATATTTTTGGCACATGTCATACTTGTGCATTAACAATAATCTGACAAACTGCCTTCATTTTGCTAAATATACATAATAGGTTATTATTATGATTGTTTTTATGATTTTATTTCTGTTATAACAGCAGGTTCCATCATTTTCCAGCTATGTAACTTCAATGTTGTGCTTCAGCTAAGCATCAATTTCCCTAAGCATCCATTTGTTACTGGATTATTCAGCAAATGCATTGTGGCGGAAAACCTCTTTATAATTTATGAACATTGCACAGTAGATTAAGCCACTATAATAAAGGACATTTACTAGTCACCTAATTTCCAACTTTGAGTGGCATGAAATAGACCCTAGGCTGAAGCCTCTTTGTCACCAGGGCCATCCTAAGCTTCAACGTATACTTCTTGTCCATTGCTAATCTTATAGGAATGGTCCTGAGTACGAAGCAATCTATGCAGCATAATTAATGATTGATTAGTAGATGGCTACAGAGAGACGTGTGATAAATGCAGTGTCTGACATTCTGGATGTGTCTATGGGAGCTGATACTGAGGCTAACAAAGACGACATCTGGCATTCAAAGGAAGTGTTATGTGCCAGTGATGCCCATAGGGATGTTGGTGTCTCAATGCACCCACAACAATGGTACGCAGACCGTGACTGTCACAGTCCAATAAAAATACTGTCTAAAACGGATAATGCAGGTTTCAAAAGGGTTTAAAAGAAAATATAAAGAAAAGCAAATCTGCAGACAATTTAACCAGGGGTTTATAAGGTTCCCATAAATGACAACATGCATCACCGCAGGTCCACTGAGGCAAATACTTTTTTCACCTTCCTGTAGTTACCTATACTGTAGGTTTGTTATGCCTTGTTCTAATAAACCTACTGAAACTATTTATTGTGAATGGAATACAACACTTATTGATGTCACTGGAATAGAGAGATCTTCTTTGTGATGTGACTATACTCATAGGGATCAATATGGGTCAAGAAAGGAATGCTATTAAGTCCCCTATAATGGAATGTATCAAAAATAAAAACAATTGTCCAGACGCTCGTTAAGAATACCTCATAAAGGCAGGAATATGGTGCTAAAAATAAGGTTTTTATTCCGTTAAAAAATGTTCATTAAAAGAACATAAACCTTAACACTAGGGTTATTACAGTACCAACTCGACGTGTTTCTCGCCAGGATCGGGGCTACCGCTCTACCTCAGGAGAACTATGTACTCAGCCCCCTGCACTCAGATACCCTCTGTGAACAATTGTCCTTATAAGTCAACTAAATAGTAAATAGAGTACATCTGTATGTATTTTATTCTCAATATAATTAACTATAAATAACTATTTTGTGAATGCCTCAGAGGTTTGTTAAGAGAACATTAGCGAAAAAAATGCTTTATGTAAGCCAAGGAACACATCAGACAGCTGAAGGATAAAGTTGTGACAAAGTGTATTGCAGGGTTAGGTTTGAAAAAGCCCAAGCTCTTAACATCCATTAATTTCAATGAGTATGGCACAACTGCTAGCCTACCAAGACATGGCCATCAACATGAACTGACAGCCCAGACAAGGAGACCATTAATCTGACCTTTATGGAAGAGGGGCAAAAAAGGCAAGCCATTAGAAGTCCTGTTTGCAGTTTGCAAAAAGCTATGTAGTGGACACAGCCAGCATTTGGAAGGTGCTCTGGTCAGAAGAGACCAACATTGAACTTTCTATATCCAAAAATAGAGAATAGTTCTCCAGCACCAAAACAGTTAAAATTAAAACCATAGGGCCACATGTATGAAGACTGTCTAGGTCTAAAACTCACTTTGTTGCCCATAGCAAAAAATCAGAGCGCCCCTCTCATTTTATATAGTGCTCTGGAAAAATGAAAAAGGGCCCGCTCTGATTGGTTGCTATGGGCAACAAAGTGAATTTTAGACCTAGACAGTTTTCATACAAGTGGCCCATAACTTTTATTTCATAATGTTTAATAATGTATTGCTCCCATCCTCTGACATGTTATGAGCAATGCTGCTCGTTTTTAAACATTATTAAATAAATGAAATGTTTTAATTTTTAACTGTTTTGGTGCTGGAGGACTATACTCTACTTTTTGGATACATTCAAGTTCATGTCTAAGCTCCATTTGCATTGGAAGGATATAAATGGGGACTGCTACCTCTTGAAAAAAAAATGGGATTATGGTGAGGACCAACAATTCTTTTCCATTGAACTTTTCGGCCTAAAAAGCCAAATGCTGTGTAGAGGAAAGTCAACACTGTGAAACACTCTGTACATACCACCCGCACCGTGAAGCATGATGGTGGCAGCATGATGCTATGCAGAGGCTTTGCTTCAGAAGGGACCAGACAACTGGTCAAAGTTGATGGGAAAATGGATGGAGCTAATCATGGGGCAACCCTGGAGAAAAACCTGTTAGAGGATGCAAAAAAACTTGAGACTGGGGTTTAGGTTCATCTTCCAGCAGGGTAACGACCATGAATCATAAGCATTAATCAAAGGATATTCATGAGCTAAAATGACCCAGTCAAATCCAGACCTGAATCCCACTGAGAATCTGTGGTAGGACTTGAAAATTGTTGTTCAAAAACATTAGCCAACCAATCAGGCTGAGCTTATTTGGCAAATAAGAATGGGCAGAAATTCCAGCTTCTGGATGTGCAAATTGCTCAGAGACCTCACCCAACATACTACAGCTGTCAATACAGCTAAAGATGGTCCTACAAAGTATTGACTCAAGGGGCTGAATACATATGCATGCCACACTTGAGTTTTTCAATTTGCAGAAATTTGAAAAAGTAAGATTTTCTTTCCACTTCACAAATACTTGTTTTTTGTGTTGCTCTATCACATAAAATATCCATAAAATACAATTAAGTTTGTGGCTGTAACATTTAAATTGAGGAACAGTTCAAGGGGTGTGAATACTTTTGCAACCCACTGTATACCACCTACCTAAACACTGTTGCAGACCTATTTACCCTTTTCATGGCAGTTGTTTTCCCTAATGGAAGTGGCATCTTTCAGCAGAATAATGCATGCTGCCACACTGAAAAAATTGTTCAGGAATGGTCCAAGGAACATGTCAAAGAGTTTAGGGTGTTGACTTGGTCTCTTTATTCCCAAGACCTCAATCCAACTGAGCACCTATGCGATGGGCTGAAAAAAATGTCTGATTCACTGAGGATACATCCAGGACCTAAAAAGATCTGCTGATGCCATATACCACAGGTTTAGCTACAAGTCCATAGAATTAGCATGTTAATTTTTTTAAAGACTGTAGTTATTTTTTTATTTTATTTTAAAACCTTTCTTGGGGACTGTTCTTTCTGTGTTGTATGTATAGACAGTGCAGTAGGGTGTATGTGCTTTATGGCAGCAGAAATTAATGAGTGTTAATTATTAGACAAATGTTAATAAATTTATGTAGTCGCCAGGAAAAGATGAAGTACATCTTCGTCCATGGAAGTGACAAGATAGCTGTAGACAGAGTCTTATCTGTATATATAGTGTTGCTATTCTATCTTATCTAGGCCTTAAACAGTACAGTAAAATTGGCATTATATCCCATGCCCTCTACTGACCCTGTCCCAAAATACACAAGTTGTAAAGTGAGCTTCTGAGAGCTGGAAATGTCAGCCTATGGTGTCTGTTTTAGTTTTGAGTGTGAAAACTAGAATACTGCAAGATTTTTCTGATGCTATATGAATAAAGGTTCTGTGGAATTGTGAGGGGAATCATTAGTAATTAGATTTAATTTTGTAAGGAAATGGCGCCCAAGGGTGCAGCCCTATTTTAGAAATAAACTATGATCTAACATTTTTCACTGTCCTTTTACAATACTTTAAATTCAGTAGTTGGAGATGTTGTATTTGCGTAATTGAAAGTTTCACCTCTTTGGCACACATTTGCTTTTCTTGGCTAAAGCTGCAGGAGGTGACACATATTACTGTTGCAAGAGATACTACTTGAGTTTATTGATAATAATTCTTGATGTACTTTAGTCCATTAGATGTCTGGAAAGCAGCTGCCTTGGAGAATGGATTCCACTTGTATTAAGGCACAAAAAAACTAGTTTAATGCTAATTTGATTTAATATTATCTTTAAAATAATAATAATATCCACAATAAATTATACAATTATATTTATGTCTACCATAGTAATTTTTTAAAGAGCAAATAAAAAAGACCACAGCATCTATCTCTTACATCTTTATTGGTCACCTATGTAGCCATATGAATGGATACAAGCACTTGAGCCATGAACACATTAGCGAAAGCCACAAAAGCCCAAATGAGAACAAAAGAACTTCTCTAGGGAAATTTTTATAGTTACTAACTGAGGCAGGCATTGTAAGGACAACCATAGTAATAAAACTAATAACACTATGAATGAATTACAGAAATAATAAGACTTTACAAATTTACACATTTTCTGAATTGATACAACTGAAGCTGATGTCCCCAAAAGTCTTGTCTGGCTAAATCTTAGCTGAAGTCAAGTAGAAAGTACTTATTATAGTAATTGTGGTGTAGAAAACTGAGATGGTTTAATAATTTGCATTAATGGATCAATACTTGTCAGAGTAGCTCAGCTGTTCTTTCAGTAGATATTCTGACATTCTGATATTCTGGCATTGTACACATAGGGCCACATGTATGAAAAAAGTCTAAAACTCACTTTGTTGCCCATAGCAACCAATCAGAGCGCCCCTTTCATTCCATACAGTGCTCTGGAAAAATGTGAGTGGGGCTCTGATTGATTGCTATAGGCAACAATTTGAATTTTAGACCTAGACAGTTGTCATACATGTGGCCGATAGGTTGCAAGGGCTGATCAAGCTTGTGAACGGCTTTCTTCATTTAAGGAGGTTCCTTAAAGGTAGTATAGACTGCACCAGAATGTATGACCCTGTTCTTCTGCAGGTCATTCATACAGGCGTGGTCTAGTGCCAATACGACAACTTAGGCTCAGGCACCACCTTTAACCTGGTCTGGCTTTTCTAACTGTTCAGCGCCAAAGTTTTGGCGTCAAAGAATCATAAAAGTGTCTACATCTACTAATGTGGTGCGACACCCCCCGAATGCCCCAAAACTTTGGCGCGCTAAAAAGTGTCTTTGGCACGGTACCGAGGCACTTATCGCACCAAAGTTTGGAGTACGCCTGTTCATTCATCTACAGAACTGGTCTACTACAGCTTTTTGAGGCCAGAATTCTGGTGCAGTCCCGTTCATACATGTCGCCATTAGTGACCCAATGTTTTTCACCAATCAATAGGTGATAAAATTCCATTGTATTAGAGTTTGTACAGGGCAAATTGTCAATCACTTTATGTGGCTAAGTTTAAAAGTAGTTTTACTTTTGGTTTGATTTTTTTCTCTGCTTTTTACTCAAAAATCCTGCTTCAATACATATAAACCTATGTATCACAGAGCTCAGCTTCTCTCCATGTATCACATCCTGCTCTCAGAAACAGCAGCATATGACAGGTTTCCTTTAAGATTCTTTCTTGAGTACAATACATGACAAACACCCATCATCTATTTTCCATAATTCCTTTCTATCTAAATAAACGGAGCTACAAAAGTTAAATAACAGGTAGTGTTGGTTATTCTAATATAAAAAGGAGTCTTACTTCATCCATGGAAGATTTCTTACAATCGTCATCATCTTCATCATCATCTTCCTCACTCTCAATGTCAGCTTCACCTGTAACAAATATTGAACCACAAGCCAAATTAAAAACTCGCTGTCCTCTATTTTCTTCTTATAACTCTAGATACATTTCTGCATAATAAATCTTTGAGTCACATCTGTCAAAAATCTGCTTGACTGTCTTGATTGCGGTAACAGGCGCTCAGGGAGAGATGTTCCCTTTCTGAGCCACTCATTGCCTCTCTCCCAGCCAGCCAGTGTCGCTCTTCTCTGCACCAATGAGGGGCAAAACCCCGAAACAGCTGCTGTATGCAGATGAGTGATACTGGCTTGGCTAATATCCCTTTTGCTTTTTGAAGACACAGTGGGTCAAAAGCAAATTGAGGATTTGTTACATCCAACAGAGGGCGCTTGAGCTTCTCAGATCCTTTCCCTCCTTTCCCTTTACATCAAAATAAAACAGGGTTGATGTCTGCTTTATGGTGGTCAGAATACAACATTTATGTACATTTTTGGTAAATTCACAAAACCCTTTCACCGTGCATTTTGTAGAAAAATACAAATATTACAAACATATTCCTTCCATTCGCTTGGGCCATCGCTTCCTTTATCACCTACCCCCTGTATAAAATGCTGGAAAGCGACATGACATATTCAGGGCCATGCCATATGAATATTACCACTACTGTTTAACTTCAGATTTGGGTAGGACCAGTTTGGCCTGATGGTTATCTTATTATACCATTGTTCAATGTTTCTGACAATATTGACCTAACATTTGATGTGATTTTTTACATCTGTTTCTTACGATATCCATTTGTACCAAATGTAACCCGCTATAAATTGTACCCCTTCCTTGACATTAGATACTATCACTATCATAGATAGTCTTTATTGTTTACTGGTTATCTTATTGTACCATTGTTCAATGTTTCTGACGATATTTGACCTAACATTGGATGCCATCTTAAATATCTATTTCTTACAACTTTCATTTATATCTAATGTAATCTACTGCTAGATGTATCTCTACCTTGATCTTGGTTGCTATCATCATACTAGTGCAAATTTTAATATCATTGAAAAGTAAAAAGGTTCTCCAGGACTATCTTTGTATTTGTTATAAGGCTCACAAATGTATTATATTAAACCTTGTAATTCATATTGTAATGAGTCTGTAAAATATATGGGTTTCTCTATTTGACTTAAATTCTTCATATCAATTATCTTTTCAGTTATATTATAATTTTTTGAGATGCACTAGTAACACCTGCCAAATATTGTCGATTTGTTAAAGCTATTGTTATTGTGAGAATTCAATAAAAATGTTATTGATTAAAATGTTTTGCCAGCAATGCTAGGGAAACTGAGACTAATTACCAGCCTTTTTCTAGGCAGGAAAAAGCAAATGTATCATCGATGATTGCTGACATTTCCTTTTTCATGTCTACACTTCCTCTTTCCTGTTAGGCCAAACCAACGCTACCCAAATCCAAACCATAAAACTAGCTACTACCAAAACATTCTGAAAAGAGAACTGGTGGTGGAGGTAGCAGTACTTCACAGTAGTGGAAGCAGTCTTTATCAACCACTTCCCCTCCATTGAGATACAGAAGTCATTAGCAAGTGGTGGTGTTAATTAAAAAGGAAAAATCTGAAATTGTTGCTATGCTTTATTGTTTTTTCACCTGTTTTGACAAATAGTCTTGGTAGCATTACAAACACTGTGTAGTCTGATCCTTCAGTTATACTCACTTCCATCTGTCCCTTTCACATTGCTATCCTACAATATGTATGCTAGCACTAAGTACAGGAAAGATTGATTTGAGGATGTTTTCAGGATTAGACTGTGCATCATTTGTTTGCAGCCTGTTACCATGGCTATGAATAGGTCTGCATACAAGCTTAATGCAAAAAAGATAAAATTAGCCAACACAATCAAATACAAATGAAATAAAAACACATTGAAAACCCAGCAACACCCAGCAGGCACTAAAACCCAAGCAAACATTGAATTTATGAAACATATAATACTGAATTACTGCCACCATTTCCATATGTATAAAATAGAGGATTTTAGTGCACATTTTGATCACTTTTTGCATGCTCTCCATCCATTTCTAGGTGACCTCGTCAGTTGGGACCCTATTTTTAGATGTGCCTCTCCTATGAACAAAATCACCAATGCGTCGGGGTAAGAGGATACATTCACACTGATTAGAAAGACATCAGGGCAGATAGAAGGAATGCTTTGCTTTTTGCATTACAGCCACAAAGTTTGTGCCAGTGTCTGTTTCATTTGTATCTGGATACACTGTCTGATTTTATCTATTTAGCATAGTATTTTTGGAATGACTGCCTCCTATAGCCATGTACTCTACTTATCTGCCATGAGGTCCTTTTAATCAGTGTGAATGGAGTCTGTTGCCCAAATACACCGGTTACTTTGGCCCCCATAGTGGAAAATTTATAGATAGGATTCAAACTGGTGAGGTCACTTTGAGGTGGACATACAGGGGCA
This sequence comes from Phyllomedusa bahiana, assembly GCA_025379985.1. NCBI lineage: Eukaryota > Metazoa > Chordata > Amphibia > Anura > Hylidae > Phyllomedusa > Phyllomedusa bahiana. Next base: position 66,930 of record JAODAL010016696.1, on the reverse strand, counting down.
GAGTTATTAACCCCTTAAAGGCCCAGCCTGTTTTGACCATCCTGACACAGCCCTATTTTTGAAATCTGACATGTGTCAATTTATGTGAGAATAACTTTTTCACACTTTTACCTATCCATGTGATTCAGAGACTGTTTTCTCGTGACACATTGTGCTTTAAGTTAGAAAGAAATTTGTATCCCTACAATCCTTGTTTGTTTGTGAAAAATATCAAAATTTCATGAAAATTTGAAAAATTAGCGATTTTGAAAGTTGCTAAATTTCTGCGTGCAAGACAGATAATTATTCACCACAAAATAGTTTATAACTAGCATCTACCATATGTCCACTATAGGTTGGCATCATTTTTAAATGTCTTTTTTTTTTTTTTTTACGACATTAGAGGGCTTAAAAATTTAGTAGTAATTTCTCACATTTTCAAGAAAATTTGCAATATACATTTTTTAGGGACCACTCCAGTTCTGACGTGCTTTGAGGGCCTGCATGTTAGATACCCCCATGAAGTGACGCATCTGAGAAACTAGACCCCTTACGTATTTACAACACTATTTAGGAAGTTTGATAACCCTTCAGATATTTCACAGAATGAAAGCAAAGTGAGGTGAAATTTCAAAATTTCACTTTTTTTTGCAGATTTTCAATATTTATCCATTATCACTGAATACGGTAAATGTGACTAGGTAAATGCAACTTAATATCAATTCCCCCAGGTCTGCCTTTTTAGAGATATCCCATATGTGTCCCTAGTGCATTATTTGGCTTACCCATAGGCCCCAGAATAGGAGGCACCCTACTATACTCTGGGGTCTCATTTCAATACGATTTTTTTTAGGCGCTTTTCAGGTTTGGGGACACCCTAAGGTGCTAAAACAAAAAACACCCCTAAATAAACCGCATATTGGAAACTAAACCCCCCCCTTTTAAGAATAAACCAGGGTGCTTTTGAGTAATAGCCCCCCACGGGGGATTCAAAAATTTTTTTTTTAGCAAAAGGGCTGTAAAAATTTAAAAAAAAAAAATTTTTTTTTAATATCCGTTTACTTAAAAGTTTTCTATATACAAGGAATCCTGGAAAAAAACCAAAAAAACTTTTTAAGCAATTTCTTCCAAGTTCGCAATACCCACATGGGTGAAAACTGTTTTTTTGGGGCTTTTTGGGCTTGGAACGCAGTTTTGGTGGGGCCTTTTCGCATTTGCAAAGCCCCCAAATAGCAAACAGGCAAAACCCCTTCCAAATTTTCCCCCATTTTGGTTTCAAACCCCATCAGGGATCTCATCTTATGGCATTTTGGTTTCACAGGTTCCATAGTTTTTTTTTTTTTGCTTTGGGGAAAATAAAATGGGGGAAAAAACCAGTTGGGGTCTTTTTTTTTGAGTTAAATTTTAAACAATCCCTGCAGTGTAAATGATGTGAAAACTTTACTAGGGGGGTAAAATTTACAATGAATAGTTTTTATATATTTTTTTTCTGTTTTAAATTATTTTTCACAGTAAAAAAGTCTATAAAAAATGCTTTTTAAGTTGTCCTTTCTGACAGCCAAAAACTTTTTTATTTTGCTGTGTCAAGCTGTGTTTTTGGCTTGTTTTTTTGCGGGGATGATTGAAGTTTTTTTGGACCATTTGGGGTGCAATAAACTTTTCCCTTTTTTTTTAAGGTTTTTCGGATTTTTTTGAACAAAAAAAAATTTTTTTTTTTAAAACCATGTAATATATACAGGTAGGTTTACCAGCAGGTCATACATTACACCGATACACAATTTGTATATTTTTTATTTTTTTACGTTTTTATAAAATAAAAACACTTTTATTAAACCAGGGAAAAAAACTTTTTTTGCATCGCCATAGTCGAACCAAAAATTTTTTAATTTTTCTTCTTGAGCTTGTAGGGACTTTTTTTTTTCGAGATGATTTGATTTTTTATGTATCTTTTTTTGGGGGGACAAGGCTTTTTGATCGTTTTAAAAATCCATTTTTTGGGGGCCATTTGAAGAAAATACGCTCCTAGTAGTGTTTTTTTATTTTTTTTTTTAACGGGGCTCACCGTCCCGAAATCCGGATAAGTAGCTTTACTTTTTGGGGCCTACAATTATGGGATACCCATTTAATAGTTTTTTATGTTGAAGCACTTTAAAAAAAAAAGAAAAGTGTTTTTTTTGTGTAAAACAATTTTTATCATCGCTATCTTCTGAAGCTTCATTTTTTTATTTTTCCGTTCGACGAAAAGGGTTTTTTTTTTTGGGGAAAATGAACGACGTTTAATTTGGGTAAAAACTTGGCTTTCAGGAGTTTTTGATCGCTTTTTTTTCCATTTTATGTGCTGGGGGATGAAAAATAATTTTAAATTTTCGTGATTGTTTTTTTTTTTTTTTTTAGGGGGTTTCACACAAGTTAATTAAAAAAGATTTATAGGGAGGTCGTTACGCACCGGGGGTACCCAAAAAGGGTACTTTTTTATTTTTTTTTTGGGGATTGGCTTTGAAAAGGGGGAAAAGGGTTTTAGATTTTTTTTTTTTTTTTTTTTGTTTTTACTTTTTTTCCTTTTTTTTTTTTTTTTTTTTAATTTTTATTTTTTTTTCCCCATGGGGATTTAAAAAAAAATTTTTTAAATTTTAAATAGGAACGTCCTTTCTTTTAGACTTCCAAAAACGTCATTACGAGCCGGCCTGCCCACAGGGCCCGGGGGGAAATTTCTCAAGCCCCAGAAAGGCATTTTTAAATTTTTTTGCAATTGTTTTTTTTTTTTTTTTTTTTTTTTTTTTTGGGTACTGCCCCCCAACGATTTCCTTTTGGCCAATGGAACACTCGAAATTAAAACGTTTTCCCCCGGGCCCCCCTACCGGTTTGGGGCCCGGGACGGCAAAAATTTTTAGGAAAAAAAATTTTTTTAATTTTTCCTTTTTAGAAGTTTTAACTTTAAAAACGAATTTTTCCAACCCTGCCCCAAAGCTAGATTTTTGGAAATTTCCCCCCAAGGAAATAAAAAGAAAATCTCCCCTTTTTTAAAACCCAATTTAGCCAAAAACCCCTTTTTTTTTTTTTTTTTTTTCCCCCTTTTTTTCCCCCTTTTTTATTGCAATTTTTTCCCAAAAATGGGACCCCCCCCCATCCTTTTGGGGGTTTTTTACCAATGAAAAGGGAAAATTTTAAAATTTATGTTTAAAAGGGGATTTTTTATAAATTCCAGTTTTTTTTATTTTATTTATTATTTTTTTAAAGGTTACTTTTTAGATAAAATTTTTTCCCCAAAAAAAAAATTTTTTTAATTAAACCCCCCCCAGGGGGCGGATTATTTTTTTTTGGCTTAAATTTGTTCTTTTTAAAATTTTTTTTCCCCCCCCCCCCCTATTTAACCCCTCCTTAAAGCCTGTAAAGGGGGGGGAAACCCATTTGGGGGGCCGCCCGTAAACCCCGGGGAGAATTTTTTATAAAAATTAAAAAAAAAAATTTGGGGAAAAAAAAAATTTCATTTGTTTTTGTTGGGGGTTAAAAGAAGGCCTAATGAAAAAGTAAGGAATTAAAAAAACTGAAATGAAAAGCCCTTTTAAAATTTTTTAAGTTCGGCAAAATTAAAACTTTTAAAACCTTGGCCAAAGGTGGTTTAAAAAAATTTTTTTAGGAATTTTTTAAAAAAATTTTCAAAAATCAAATGGGGAAAGCCCCGGCAAAATTTTTTTTTTTTTCCCTTTTTTTACTTAAACCCCCCAAAATCATTTTAACTGTTTTTTTGCCCGTTTTTATTAAAAATTTTAAAAATTTGGGGTTTAAAAATTTTTTGGAAAAATTTCCTTTTTCCCAAGAAAATAGAAACCGAAAATTTTTAGCCCCTATTGTGAGGGTTTTGGGGTTTTTATAAAAAAAAAATTTTGTTAAAAATTTTTAAAGGACCTTTTTTAAAATAAAAAATCTTTTTTATTTAAAAGCAACGAAGAAATTTTAGGGAAAAATAATAAGGTAAATCTGTAGCTTTAAGGGAGAGAACCAACAATTTTGAACAAAATTAACCTTTATAGTAAATAAACCCAAAAAAAAAAAAGGCAATCAGCTTATAAAGTAACCAATCAAAATGTATTATTAATGAGGGGGTTGTTATAATAATGAATAACAATAAAGGGGAGTTTGTCCAATAAAAATATACTATCTATTTTGCATATAATATTCCTACAACAGAGATTATAAAAAATCTGGCAAAACTTTTGATAAAGGAAAAAGAGAGCACCGACATTTTGGAAATGTTTCTCATTCTTTCTACGATGTACTCTGACATACCACCATACTATAGAGCACTATTCTATTCTATTCTATGATGGTAGGTCAGAATGAAAGACTGCTTTCCTCTGAAAACATGGGAATGATAAGTACCAAACAAACTGTTTAAGAATTTTTTGTCTTCTAAGGCCATGTCCCCACGGCACGGTTTTTCAGATGGTTTTCAGTTTTGAAAACCGGCTGCAAACCGGCTGAAAAACTTTATCACAGACCTTAATGGAAAATCCGTGCAGTGGGGATTTTCCACCTGGCAGTTTTTCAGACAGCCGGCAATCTGAAAAACAGAGAATATATTCATTCTTCCGTCTAATTTTTGTATGGAATATGAACATGCCTATGTGAAGTGGGAGGGCTTTTCTCCGTAAACCGCGGAGAAAAGCCGTCCCCCGGCGGCCATGTGCACGGCACAAAAATAGGACAAATACCAGTCGGATAAACCGACTGGTATTTGTCCTGTGCCGTGTGAACGGCCCCTAAAGATAAAGTGTGACCCACGTGTTTGATTGTTAAAATATGCTCAAGAACTGCCAAAATTGTCTGTCAAACGCATACAAGCAGGAAAATGTTCTGCTTTTTTAATAAAACACAATAACCACATTTTTTGTATGTTACAAGTTAACTTAGAACACATCACAGAGAGCTGACCACAGACTTTAGTAAGCCTTTTTTATTTAAGTCTTTTGGACCTTTAACATTGTCCCTTCTCTATTATGATGGAATAAACTTTCAACAGAAAATACACACTGGAAAATTCTCTTCAGTTCAATCCCATTTACTATCATATAGTCAAATGCCATACTTTGTTTAGTATGAATGTTTAAGCAATGTCAGTTTAATAACTAATAACTCTATAGACGTAACAGTTGTTGTGGCACAAAGAGAATTTAAGATGTAGTATTGTTTATGCCAACAGAGCAACATATAAAAGGTGCTTCAGGCCTAGTAAACAGCTGGAATGCTATATAAATCACAGGTTTGTTTATCCTCTTCTAAGTTTAGAGGTAGGACTGACATGTAACACTAGGAAGATATAAACACCTAGACTGTTGTCTACCCTTAAATAATTCAAGAACAGCTTACAGCAGTAATGTAGTGCAAGATGCTTCAGAGGATAGACAATGGACTTACAGTATGTGACTGATACTCTATAAGCCTCTGTCCATCTCCATTATCAACTCAACAGCTGCAAGGACGGTCCAGTATTGCATCTGATGTTTCCTCAGAAAAGTCATTCATTTTATCATATAATGGTTTGTTGTTTTAGCTATTTGAGCTTGGGGATGTCATGGGTGGGGTCCCAAGCTTTGGGGTCCTCAACTATGTATGACCCAGAGCAGAGAGCAATTAACAAATGGTAGTTGTCACTCTGATGGGCTTGAGATACAGTGTTAAAGTACAAAATTTGTTTAGTTGATTGTTGCAATTAATGTTGAACAAACCTATCCCTGTTGATTTCGAAACTATTTTGAACTTGGGAAAAAATTGGACAACCCAAACCAGAATTTCTTCACTCTGTCCATAACCCTAGCCTAAGTTTTAACCGTATCCCTAACCCAAATTTGGGGTTAGGCTTTTTTACTGTTTTGTAAGGGCTAATCTACCGCTTCCTGGCACTATCAGCCTGGTGGCACTCTCTGTCTGAAATCCCATCCAGTCCGATGCCACATAAGGGTTAGACTTACAGTACATTTTTCAGTGATTTATGCAAAAAATTGATTCAGGCAATTTTCATCATATTGTTTGGATTCAGGTTGAATTTGGCTTTCACTTGAATGTGAAGCACAACATTAATTGCAATATGACTATCATCTGAAATTATATGTAGCTACTCCAAGAAATATACCAGTATACCAGTCAGTTACACCTATAGTTTAGATGAGTAACATGTGCTTATGATAGTTTTGGCAGGTAAAGGTTTAAAAAAATGCATTTTTAGCAATTAAAATGCAAAGTGAAAGAACAAAAGAAATTAAATCAATATTTGGTGGGAACACTTTTTGCCTTCAAACATCATTAATTCTTCTTGGTATTTGTACGCAATTTTTTTAAAGAATCTCAGCAAGGATGTTCCAAACATCTTGGAGAAGTAACCACAGATCTTCTGTGGATGTAAACTGGTCTTATTCATCTGTCTCTTCATATAACCCCAGACAGACTTGATGATGTTAAGATCAGGGATCTGTGCAAGTTATCTAAAGGGATTGTGCATTCTTATAAACAAACTTCTGATTAGGAGGGGTCATAGTGTACAATATTTAATTTTATTTTCTATCTTAACACCTCCCCAACGAACAGAATTTTTTTTTTTTTTCTTATAGCAATGGTCAACTCCTGTAAGGCAGGATTCCTGTCCAATAAAGTAATGGCATATCACTAAGATATGTTATTACTTTATGATTAGTTGGGATTCAACCTCCTAAACCCCAAACACTTCCTCGGGATACAGCTACTGTGCTGATTTAGTATTATGGCCTGACAGTTTTTTCCTGCACATTAGCACTTCCAGCCACTTGGTTGTGTAGAGAACTGCAACTGGCCCCATTCATTTGTAGGGTGCTGTATTCAACTCCTTCTGCACAGGGGGTGGCTACAGACGACAGAGGGGACACAGAAATGAATCAGAGCTGCAGCCTCTTCAGTCTCTGAATAGGCAGAGGATGCACCCCAAAATGATGACATATCCTCAATAAATGCCATCATTTTTATTACATATGAATATGGCTTTAAGCTCCACCAGAGTGAATATTATTATAATTCATAGTGAGAGCAAAAGGCAAATTGATTGATACCAGAACGCCGCACTCTGTTATTATAAAATAATTGTATCTAATTATGTGAAGGAAGTCATCTGAGGTCTGTGGCACGATACAAATGGAAAAGGAATTGCTTAGAACAATGCTGTTGTATGAGTTCAATAGCTCCAAATTAGCCCCCTCCACATGCATTGTATATGTAAAATGTGTATGTGCTATAGCAATTAAAAAGTCCTCACCCTAGAGAGAGGTGAGGTTAGGCATGATGTGCTTGGTTCATCTGGATATCTCTAGTAACGTAACAGTCAGTAAGTATAGTCAGTAAAAACTAGTAAATCTAGGAAAGCAAAACCAGTTAGGCAATCTGAGCTTATTATTTTTAATGGATCGCTGTATTTTACTTTTTTTGGGATCATAAATGCTTATAAAATAGGTTCCCATTAGTGTTTCCCAAGCCGTCACCCAAGTTCACTAACATTCATACAGAAGCACAAGGATTTATTTTTTACTTTTTGTGAACCTTTTTACTTGTGGACGTTTCAGTCCTCACAGACTTTGTTTTCCGGTACTGCAGGGCAAATTAAATCCGTGTAACAGAGAAACCGGCCACAGGCGTAGCAGACCAGTGACAGCTTTATCACCCAAGAGTAAAATGATCAAATGCTCTTGCACTTCATGAATATTTGAATATTTGGAGAACAAATAAAGTTTCAGTTGTCCTTTTAGCTATTTAAGTGCCATTTGCTTCCTCTTCATGTAAAAGGAACTAGCATCCTACAATGTACACCGCAGTGTGCTGATTACACAATCCCTATACTTGCAGGGTGTGTGCGCTTTGGATCTGCATTAAAAGGACCAGCCTGAAACTACAAGTAAATAATTGGGTCTATGTCCATGAATTTTAAAAGCTCTGTAAAAGTGGGACCGCTTATAATGAAGTAGTAGACTGAAGAATTTCAGTGTTTTTGGAAGACATCAAATTACAAAATGAACGACAACATTTCTCTTCTATTGGATAATTTTAGAACTAAAAATACCCATTGCACAGAGAACATCCTTAGAGAAGCATTACTCAGGTTACTTCATGACCCTGAGCAAAGCTGAGGCTTGCTCTGTGCCTTTAGAAACCCATTCCCCCTCCCCAACTCCCTTCCTTTAGGCTACCCATGGCCATCATTCCCCAATAAACACACTGACCACCGAGTGGAATGTAATGGCCACAGCAGCCGTTTATTAACAAAATACAAATATAACATTTCTTTTATTTAAATATATAAATAACTTTTCTTAAATACATAAACTCAACCAAATCCCAACTTATCAAAGTCACCCCATTGTAAACAAACACCGAAGTGCAACACCACTGGGGCAAAGGTCCTTGGAGCTAAGCGACCTGGCGACCAGAATCCCCTAAGGGACAAACCATCCTACCCCCAGCCGCATTCTACTGACTCGGGGGTCCAAAAGCCATACTAGATGGCTCACACCCTTCGCTCTATTCAGGGATACCAGCCTGAAAAGAGCCCCACCTTCGCCAGGCCGGGTCCACCTTCTCCAAAACCTGAGGAAGTCATATCCCTACTGACTCCCTCCCCCAAAATCCTCGACCACCTCCAACAACCCCTGCCGCCACCACGAGCGTGCCATGACCCCCTCATGCACGCGAGGCCCCCACCAAGCCAATCGCCCTCTCGATGCCTTCTTGTGGGCCCAATGCCCATAGGTCAAGACCCACCGCTGTCAAGTGCACCCCGCCCGATCTCCAGAAGTGGCCTTCCCCGGACTCCAATTCCAAATGACGTATGAATACGCCCCCATTCTGGGCCACAAAACCAGCCACCGAACGGTTTACTTTCACTCTTGCCCTATTCACACCTTCCACCGAGCGGGCTCCCCTCCAGTGGTGCCGGAACACAATGTCCAACCACACTATGACCATGCTCGGAAAAGCCGACCACAGCCGCAACATATCCAGCTTGATACTTCTTGTCAAATCCCTAGAAGATACTGACCCCAAATCATTGCCCCCCACATGCAAAACCAAAATATCCGGCCCTCTGTCCAGCGCCGCAAAACGCAAGACCTCTGGAACCACGCCCATCCACCGCATACCTCGCGTACAGTGCAAAATCCACCGGACGCCTCCCGTCCCTGGATACTCTATCTCTCCGATAACCCCTCAAAGCCCTACCTATAATGAAATCTTTAGTTACGTCCCTCATCCTCCTCATCTGAAAGCCAGAAGCCAACCCCGACACAAATTTAGACACCCTCGATGCCGACCAGCCCTCTCTCCGACACCACGCCAAAAAACAAAGCAGTGCCCCAACCCGATCCTCATCTGACGTCACATCACCAAGGTTCTCGACCCACTCTGCCCAAAGGCCCCAAGCCACCTCATAAGCAGCCCAGGTCCCACCTGATAGTGAAGACCGAATCAGCCGATCGGCTTCTCGAAGGCCACGTCTCAAAGGTGACTGGGACACTCCTCTCCGATGACCAGGGCCGCTGGCGCCAACGTCCTGAACTGGTCCCACTGCAAGCGAGAGAGAGAGTCAGCCACCGTATTCTGTACCCCCGGCACGTGCTCCGCCCGCACCCACGAATTCAAGTCTAGGCAGCGCAGAACCAACAGTCTCAGTAGACGCACCACTGGCGGTGATGATGCGGACAGATTGTTAATCGCCTGCACCACTCCTAGGTTATCGCAGAAAAATCGAACTCTCCGATTTCGAAACTGCGAGCCCCAGAGTTCCACCGCAACCACAATGGGAAACAATTCCAAAAAGGCTAAATTCCGCATTACCGGCAACCCCGCCCAAGCTTCCGGCCAAGGAGCGGCACACCACTTTTCCCCACAAATAGCCCCAAAACCCGTGCTGCCCGCTGCGTCTGTGAAAATCTCGATCTCGTGATTTGACATCTCCACCCCCTGAATGATGGATCGGCCATTGTACGTGTCCAAAAACCCGGTCCACACTTCCAGATCATCCCTATGCTCCCTGGACAAGCGCACAAAATGATGAGGCTTTTCCACCCCCGCCGTTGCCGCCGCTAAACGTCGACTGAAAACCCGCCCCATGGTATAATCCGGCATGCGAAGTTCAGCTTCCCCAGCAACGACTGCAAATCTTTCAGCTGAATTTTTCGCATGCGACAAGCTCTCCGCACGTCCGACTTCAACGTCAACAACTTCTCATCGGGTAATCTGCACTCCATCTTCACGGAGTCAATGCAGATCCCCAAAAACTTCATGCAGGTCCCCGGGCCTTCCGTCTTATCCTCCGCCAAAGGCACCCCAAAGAGATCCACCACCCAGCGCATGGTCTGTAACAGAGACCCGCAAATCGGGGATCCTGCCGGGCCCACGCAGAAAAAGTCGTCCAAATAATGAAAGATATAATTCAAACCGGAGACATCCCTAACCACCCACTCCAAAAACGTACTGAATGTCTCAAAATACCCGCAAGATAACGAACACCCCATCGGAAGGCAACGATCTACAAAAAACTGACCCCCCCAAAAACACCCCAACAACCGCAAACTCTCCTCGTGAACCGGTAACAATCGAAAGGCCGACTCGATGTCGGTCTTAGCCATCAAGGAGCCCGGACCATGTCGGCGTACGAGAGCCAAAGCCTCATCAAAAGACGTGTACACCACTGAACACAGATCCGGGGAAATCCCATCATTCACCGATTGACCTTTTGGGAACGACAGATGATGGATAAGCCGAAACTTGTTCGGCTCTTTCTTTGGCACGACCCCCAAAGGGTCACCACCAAAGCAGAAAAGGGGGGTTCAACAAAGGGCCCTGCCATCCGCCCCAGTGCCACCTCCTTTGCGAGCTTCTCCTCCACTACCGAGGGATGCTCCCTAGCGGACCTCAGGTTCTTAACAGAAAAGGAACAACATGAGCTGGAGGGGGAATCCGAAAACCTCGCTCAAAACCCTCCGTCAGCAAACGTGCTGCCGCCCTGTCCGGATACCTGGCCAGAAAAGGTGCCATCGCGGGAAGTTTCACCGGCGTCACCCCCTTGGCCACCTGCGCCGTTCCCCTTAGCTCGTCCCTTCTTGAAGCATTTGGTAACCGGGTGTGATGAGCCCCCACAGAATGAACAGACGTGTTTGAACCGGCAACCAGACCCAAATTTACACTGGCCACTGTTAAACTGCCAGCAAGCCCCCCCTTTTTGACTTACTGACGCTCCACCCGACCCTGCTCCGCTTGTCGACCCACTCTGGCCGGAAAACCCGGCCCCGCCCTGAAAGGACTGCCCAAATTTTGGCGGAGCCATAACGCGCAACCACAGACCTATGTCCTTGTGGTCCCACCGAATAGAAGGACGCACTGCCTTCCTCTGGCGGAATTGCTCGTCGTACCGGAGCCACGCCATCCCCCCGTATGCCCGATGCGCCTCGCCTATTGAATCCATGTAGCAGAACAACGCCGAACAATTTTCCGGCGCCTTCTCTCCGATAACACTTGCCAAGATGGCAAATGCTTGTAGCCAGTTTGTGAACGTCTGCGGAATCAATCGCCAGCGACGTTTCTCCTCTTCCTCCTTTTTACTCTCATCCTTTTTGCCCTTGTCCAAATTAAACTTCTCCAAGGGCAAAAGGGAAAAAAATCTCTACATATTCATCCTTTGCAATCTTGTCCCTAACCTCCTGCTTCAAGTGAGCCACCAAGGGGCCCTCAAAGCACACATACACTTCTCCACGCGCCCGATCATCTAAACGCACGCTCTCCTGTACTACCTTCTCATTCTGGACCGACACCGTGACGCTCGACCCGCAAACCCCCGAAGACGATCCCGCTCCGGTCCCCCCCTGTAACGCTGAACCTAGCCCCAAGGGCCCGGGTGAAACCCAAGCCCCAGCGGGCGACACCCCACCCCGATCATCAAAACGCACCAACAGCTCCCTCAAAGCCACCACCAGGCCCCTTGACTCACCTGAACTCACCCCCGGCCCGACCGACTGCCCCGATGGGGGAGTACCTGAACCCTCTTGTACCCCCCGCTCCGCCAGCACGCGCAAAATAGGAGGAAACGAACACGACAAATACAAACACTCACCGGGCTGCGTGGGGGCTGTGAACCCACCAGCCGCTGTCCCGGAATCTTGCTCGTTGAACCGAAGAAAGTCCCGAAGCTCCGCTGCCGTCCTCCTGCCCTGGACCGGGCCGTCTAACCTCAAGGGGGGGAGGCCGCACAGTCCTGGACGATGGGGACTTGCCGTCCCCTGCCCCGGCCGAGGCAGGGATGCTCCCTCGTCGTACTCGTCGCCGAAGGAGCCAGCCGTCCACCGCCCGTCCACGTCACTCTGCTGCCCCACGCCTCCTGGGGACCGCTGCCGCAAGGGACTCCGACACTCGGCTACCCCCCTGGCCGGCACATCACCAGAGTGGGGCACCGTCACCACGGACCGGACCGGACGACCTGAGGCGGCGGCGGACTGGGTTCCAGACTGGCCCACCAGACCACCGCCCCCCGCAAGACCAGCCGGCCTACCTGGATTCCTCCCAGGCTGGGGGCACGTGCACTCGCCTGTCGCCCGCCCGCCCGACCAGGAGGGTCCCGGGAGGGGCTCCGCCGGCGACGGCGGGTCCTTGGGTACTTCCAGGGCTAAGCCGCTGGCGGCGGCCTAGCCGGCGACGTCTCCTCCTGCCCCCATTGTTGCTTTCAGCCTCTGTGGGAGCTGGTGCTGCGTCCCCGGCCTCCTGCGCCGCCGCACGCACCCATTCTACCCCCCTTGTCACGATCAGCTGCCGCAGCAGCGCAGCGTGTGTTCCCGCCCCATGACAGTGGGAGAGCGAGGCACAAGCGTCCTACACTGTTCTTCCATCAGCCGCTCCACTGAATTTCCGCTGGCGGAAGTGACTATCCACGTGACCTCGCGTCACCACCCCCCCCGACACGCCTCTGCTGACTTCCAAAATCGACATGACCCCTGCCCATCTTGCCAGGGTCATGCGCGCCACCCCTATTCCCGCGGGGGAGGAGCGTGCAGTCCGGCATGCATCTGTCCTACTGGCCTGGTCCGAGCTGGCCACAGGAACCACCCTTAGGCTAGGTTCACACGGCTTAACAGCGGGGCGTAGTTTCGCCCCGCAAATACTACGCCGAGTGCCGGGGCGGGGCGGGAGCGGGGGAGAGAGCGGGGGGTCGGCACTTCGCTGGCCCATCAGAGGAATCACTGCTAGCGGCGCGTATACGACCAAGACAATTGACATGTCAAAAATCTCCACTCCCCCCCCGCCGGCAGGATAGGAGTGTAATCATAGTACTCTGTATGAACAGTGAATTACCGAAATGAATGGACCGTTTTTCGGCCCGTAATGCGGCACTCCGCGCGTTAATTACGGACCGAAATACGGCCCATTTTAAGCCGTGTGAACATAGCCTTAGGGAGGAATTTCCATTATGCTACCATTGCACTGCCGGCCTGGTCTGTGCTGAATGCAGGAAACACCCTTTGAGGTGCATTCTCATCACATTACCCCTGCAATGCCGGCCTGGTGTGTGCAAGTGGCAGGAAGCATCACTGGAGTGGCATTTCCATCACATTACTTCTGACCGGCTGGCTTAGTCTCTGCTGGCCACAGAGAACATCATGAACATCCTTAGAGCAGAATCCCCAGTACATTACTTTTCCCTGCTGGCACGGTTCATCCTTAAAGGGGCATTCTTTAAAGGGGCATTCCTATAATGTTACTTCTGCCCTTCTGGCTGCAGAGAACAGAGAGGTGGCTCAACATGCATGGACACCCCTTTATTTCCTGTGACTGCCTCAGACCAGGACAGTTAGAAAGAATGTGATGGAAATAACTCTAAGGCCATGTTTACATGGCTTATCCACGGCGTAATTGCAGGGACGGATTTCGCCCGCAATTACGCCGTGTGCCGTGTGGCGGGGTTGGGGGTTGAGGGGCTGGCAGCTCGCCATCCCCATAGACATTCATTATCCATGGCGCATATCCCGCTGGGATAATTGACATAGTTCTCTATGAAAACTGTGGACTACTGTAATGACTGGGACGGATTTCAACCGTATTTCGCGCAGTACGGTGCAAAATACGGAACAAAATCCGTCCCAAAATAAGCCATGTGAACATGGCCTTAGGGTATGTTCACACGAAATGTTGGATCCGTTTTTAGATATGTGTTTGGATACGTGTTTCGGACTCTAAACGGACCTAAACATGAATCTAACAATGTCAGGTGTTATTTACATTCCTTTCAATGTTAAAGGGGTTGTCACACTACAAGGATTGCTTTTTATGGTAAAGATCTTGCAAAAACAAGTCACTTTGCAATGTGTCCATTAACCATGTCCCTAACCTATTCCTAGATATCCCCTCTTGTATGGGCTGCATCAGCTCCTCAGGTCGCTATAGCTACAGACCTAGTGTCCTCAGCAGCTTGTCACTGCAGACCAGTAAAGCCATTAAACACGCCCCTGAATTCAAAGAGAAACTCAGAAAACAGAACTGAGGTAAGATGAATCGATGGAGTGAGACAACCCCTTTAAAACACGTATTGGTGTTCAGACGAGTGATCTTCCGATGCATGTTTTACATGCATCTTTCTGATGTATCTTTCAGATCTGTTCAAAGAATTTTCATGTCAATTCTTGATCCGAAAGATGCAGCAGACGCCCTATTTAAAGCTATAGGGTGCTTTTCTGCTGCAGCCAAAACGCATCGAAACACGTACCTGCATGTTGGATGCATGTTGCATGCACCTTAGATACGATTGATACAGCACTTTCGAATGTGTTTTTTCAGATCCAAAAACGATCCAACACGCCATGTGAACATACCCTAACAACTGTTAAGGAAGTGTTTTGGAATTTACCCTGAATCACTTTTTGGTTAGTGGGAGCCTGACTTAGTAAGCAGAATCAAGAAGAAACATTGCGTCAGTGAACTATGCATCTCCTTCATACAGTCACAACGCCTTGTCTGATCAGATGACTGTGTCTGGTACTGCAGCACAGCCCCACTCAAGTAATTTGTATTGTTCAATTTTTGTGCAGCATAACAGAGGTATTGTAAGATTGACTAGCTCCCCTTATTAAAGGGGTTTTGCCACAAAGTAAAATTGACCTGGGAAGTTTGTAAATTAAATAATAAACATGTTCACTATCGATCATTAATTAAAAATTCTGGACGTTTTTTGTTTTAGCTGATTCCATTAGTGAGTCCAATGTTTTATCAGCTCGTCTCCAGGGGATACGACCCAGGCTGAGAGCTTCTCCATTCCTGTCCACATGCTCAGCACATCACCCCTCCTCTCAGGCAGTCTACTGAGTGGTTCAAGCCCAGATGCTGTCATTCTAACTTCCGGTCCTACTGTACTCCATAGTAATTAGTCAAACAATGCAAAATAAAATAAAGAAACCTCAAACCATGTCTATCATTGATAAAGAGAAATAAAATCCACAGGTTTGGTTTCCTGGCAGGATTTGAACCGAGGACCCTTGTGCCCTGAGGCAGAAGTTTAAAACCTCTGATCTAGAACGTAGCTAACTTACAGTACTCAAATAAACAGACCTTCTTTGACTAGAGGGAGGAAAGTCCTGGAGCAGTCTTCCTCCTGGTTACATGAAATCATTCAAACAAATCACACACGCGCCCCTTTCTGAGCACACAGAGCTGAAGAATCGGATACCAGAGGAATGAAATGAGATCGTGGGGCAAAACCCCTTTAAGGCCGCTATGATCAGCTACTAGGTGAAGTCTCTGTAACATGAGCTGGGTATGATACACAATTATGCAGCCACTTTAAGAATAACAGGAGTGCACACAGTACAATGTTTTATATGATAACCTGGTTTGGATATAACAATATTGCCTGCAGTCATATGAAATTCTTAAAACTAACGAAACGTAAATAGCTAAGAACAGACTGACGTTAAAGAACTGACATAAAAGCAGAACACAGGAATACAGTGGGGAAATAACACAATATAAATGACCCGCAGCGGTACAGAGGAGTTTAGGTAGTTTGGACAAAAAGCGCAACTGACAAAGTTAAATGAGTTTTGCTCAACCGAGCAGCAGAATAAAGGAAGTGTAAAATCATCCAAGGGGCCACTGCCGAGCATTTCAGTCCCCAAAATGAAAATGCCAGAACAATGGTCTCTTTCTTGGTTTTAATATTTATAACATCAAACCTCCTGTCTGTAAAATAATGTATGAAGGAACATAAGAGGAGATGATAAATCTCAAAAATGATTTCTATTATTAAGTCAAAGTTTTACAAAGACCATCGGAGAGAAAAATGGAAATTGCACTGCTGAGACTATAATACATTTATCTTATTGACAGGATGGGCATGAAATGGGTAATTATTAACCATGCGATGCTGCTAAGATCTTCATCAAGTGCTCTGTAAGGCTTGGTCATATACATCCCACCCACAAAAAAAATGGATCGGAAGGAGATTGAAAATCCGTCATTTATGTGTCAGTGCACAGCTGGAAACGGTTCCCACTAAAGCAGTAAATACCGTGCAAAGGGAATACAGTGCTTAGATATGATTGTATCATGATGTAGGGATGGCTTCTGACTATCCAGGGGCAGACTGACCATTGTGGTAAAAAAAGGCCAACAGCCAGATAATACCCACAACCCATTGGTTGATTAAAGTATTCCTTAAAGGGATGTTCCCACAAAGTCACTCCCTCATCAGAGGTAGACTCATAACTAGCTATAAGCCAGCGTCAGTGAATGGGTAGATGGCCGCATGTGTACAGCTCTCCCTCATTTATTCAATGGAGTATCCGAAAATATCCAAGGCGAGTGTGCTTGGCTATATTTAGAATTAACATAGACATGAATGGGGGAGAGCTGTACAAGGGTGTCCATCTCCCCATTTGTAGCAAGCAACATGTCTGCCTCTTACCAGGAAGTGGCTTTGTGGACACACCCTTTAAGGCTGACCTCCATCTTTTCTCATCATGTCATTGTAAGCCTTCCTCTTGTGTCAGCAAAAGGCAGCCAAGCATGCTGCTTTAACACTATCTCTATATAGATTTGGCTCCAACCAAATAACATATAAAAATCAGCACGGAAACTATATAGATTAGAAGAAAACCAAATGTGGATGTTAAAAAAGAAATGTCCGTTTTTAACGTTCCACAAATGCATATTGTGATCACAGACTAAAGGGGTTGTCTCACTACAAGGATTGCTTTTTATGTTAAAGATCTTGCAAAAGCGAGTCCACTTTGTCAATATTATGCCATTAATAGTGACCAACCTATTCCTAGATATTTACCATCTTGCATTGCATGGCAGCCATCAGCTTCTCAGGTCGCTATAAGAATCTACAGACCTGTTTAGATCTATCCTGATAAGGCTGCCCCACAGATTGCTATAGCTACAGACCTGGCTTACAAGCAGCCTATTGGGAGCCAGTAGACACTCCCTGAATTCAAAGTGAAACCAAGAAAACAAGACGAATCAATATAGTGAGACAACCCCTTTAAGGGCGACATGTATGAAGGAAAGTGTGTTGAAGTGAATTGTCGATTCTTGTTTTCAGTGTATAATGTGCCTGATGTATGAAAGTAGTTTTTGTGTGATTATAAATGGTGTGTACAGTTCGACGTCCCATTAGGCGTGTTAGGCGCATTACAGCACTTTGGTGCATAAATAATGCGCCTAACATGTATTAAGGTTATAGACAGGCTGGGAAATAAGAGAAAAGTCATTACTATGCATGTCAGATTGAATAGAAAAACTATGGTACTGATCCAGTCTTGGAGGACAACAGTCCCCCAGCAATACCTATGCTGATGCCTGACTCAGCAGAAAGTAGAATAAAAAGGTGAGAGCAGCAAAAATTAATTTCAAATTTAATGTAGTAAAAATCTAAAATATAAAACTCTGAACAACATAATCAGTGGGCTATTTAGTGTAAAATTAGTTTAAGATTCTATGAATATAATATATTTTTATAGAGATATATTTATATTTTTAGGGATATTATATATTTTTTATATTAATTTTATATGATAACATTTTCATTAAATTTAAATAATTACATTTATACAATCATTTATGATAATTATTATAAATCACTTTTTATTATTGTACTGGTGTAAATTGAGAAATATTGGACATTATTGCCCCTTACAGCAAATCTAGTTTCACTTCGACTCCTCGGGCTCAGGCAGTTCACATTCACATAGGTCTGCCTGTCGGAGCAGTAATGCGCCTAGTTTTGCCGAACCACATTCATACATGTGTCTAATATTACGAGTGTGGTGCGACACGCCCCTGGAACGCCTCCCTCATGTTAGGCGCATTTAAAAGTGTCGAGTCTTACAAACAATGCGCCTAACACATACATTAGGCACATTAGACATCGTAGCCGGCTCAGTTAGGTGCATTGTACACCCGATCATACATGTCGCCCTAAGTGTATCATGGTTATAGTGATGGGTAAGAGGCCCATGATCTCTAACTAGTCAGTAACCACCAACAATAACATAATTGCAGGACACCAATGGTTTGCTATGTCTGTCATTTATAAAAGCTCATTAGGCCCTGCCAGTATAATACACACAGACAGGCATATACAGAGTTATATAACTAGCACAGTGTATTATGTAAGTGATCATGGTCACATGGTGAAATTTCTCCATGGGACGTTGTAAAAAAGGTGTTATAAAAAAAAATCTGCATTTTACCTTGACAAGATGCTTATTTATTTATTTATTTTTTTAAACGACACATAATTGGTTTCATCACATTCATAACAATCCGAACTATAAACTATAAAGTTATTACAGTAAAGCCCTAAATGGTTTGGTCATTATAGAGTTAATGCTCGATGCACAGATTACTTTCAAAGTATCTTTTTTTCATAAAAAAAAAACAAAAAACCTGATATGAGGCTCTGCTCACATCTTCATCGGAGGCTCCATTAGATGATGATAATATCTCATTGTCAAAATAACAGACACCTTAGTGGAACCCAGCGGACCTCATTATAAGTCAATATGGTCTGTAGGATGTCATTGTTTGACATCTGTTGTAGTGTTGGTATAAATGGAAGCCACAATGCTGATGTGGACAGAGCCTTAGAGAAAGGGAAAAGATGGCATAGGAAAAGTCATTCTAACATTCAAGACTCTGCCTAATCTTGTGCTCTGGTTCAGACTACCTAAAACAGTGCTTGATAGGTAGCCAGCTTGAGTAATGCTACTACTCACCAATTGCTTGGCACAGAGACATTAAAGCATTGCTCAATGATGTCCGCGACTGATCCAAATGCTCTGGAGGACCTGTCCTGTCCTGTATTACACTGACCGCCCATTGATATTAATGGGCAATGTGTAATGCCTGATTTTCCCTGTGGTGGCGCTGCAGGAAAAATGTAAACTTACAGCAAGGTTTTCCCACAAATTACAGTTTTTTTCTAGTAGGGAAACACATTGGGGCAGATTTATCAATATTTAGCGTAAACTTGACAGTCTTAAGATGCACCACATTTATTATACTGTTGATAAATCTGTCGCATGTTTAGACTGTCTAGTCTAAGTTTATACCTTCTATTAGTTGTCTTACATTATGCTACTAATTGGGGGAAATTTTTGGCGCATTTTTTGGTGCACGGCCTTGCTTGCTAAGCTATGCCTTTTTTTTCCATGAAGTCACACCCCTTTTGTCCAACGAGGCACAATAGTTTTTCTATAAACGGTCTAAAACACATAATAAATTATTAAGGACCATCATCCGAAACGCGTCACCGCGTTATATCACTGTTTGTCTTCCACAAGATGTAACACTCTCCACCTTTTGATTTATTTAAAAAGTTGTGGAAATAAATGGAAAGGAATAATTGGATTTTAACATATTTCAATCGACGGGAAGCTTTTATTTCCCCTTCTTATGTACACAATAGATGTGCTGTAAAGCATGAACACCAGCATTTTTGGCACAAATTGGGCCAGAATTCTTGCTCAATTGCCATAATAAATGTGCCCATTTGTCAACTTATTATCAAAGAAACTTTCTACCAAGTAGGGATCGAAGCAGTGGGCACCTGACATAGCATTAATTTATGACAACAAAAGCTGTATATAAAGGGTGCAATTACTGTATAATTAGGATGATTTTATACAAATGGGCCACAGAATAGTGTCAGAGCGGCCATGATGTGGTTGCAATCTGCAGTGTCATGGGGTGTGACACAAACTGGCATGATATTGGTAATGACCTTGTGGTTTGGTAGGTAACCAGCAGTTTTACCCACAAAACTGGGCAGCCATTAAAAATCATGCCAAATTTCAGCACATATTTTGGCCCCACCATGGCCACACATCTTCTCAAGTGTTACATGCCTCTGTTTTCCAGAGCTCCAATTCACATGGTACTTTAATTCAGATGACTCACACTGTAATACAAATCAAAGACAAAAGACTGGCAAGAATCTGAAGAGCAGAACACACATAACAAACTAAAATACTAAAATTTTGGACATTTTTTTTTTTATTAATATCAGAACTTATTACTTTTTGATATTTCGGAATGCCTGGGTTAGTATTAGTTTTTACTATTTGACGTCTCCATATGCTATGTATTTCCACCACTGGGTGGCAACCTCAGCTAGCAATTGAAGTCACAATGATTCCAAATTAAAGCCAGCTTTACAGATGGGAAGAGTTCTGTTTTATTGAGGAAATAATTAAGAGGAATAAATACTTTGGTAAATATTTTGAATGTGACGTTACATTGCATGTGTGCTCCTATCCTACAGCACTCACGAAGACTCCTCAAACTGAGAAAAATGGATCTGCTCAGAGAAGAGCAATATTCAATGGTCAATGACATCCTGAATGATTCGGAGCAATTGTTCTGCTTATGGTTCTGGGAATATTAAATAACACAAATTTATCATTTTCTTTACTGCCCTGTAGTTATATAATAGTTAGAAAAATGAGGATGCTATTTGAGATCACCACAATCCACAGGAGGTACTTTTCAAGACCAAACTACATTTTCCACTTCCTTGAAGTGGCATATTTAGACTTTTAACCACTCGGGGCTGTGGCTAAGTTTTCTGAACCTGTTTAAAGACCACACCCATTTTTTTCAGGCCACACCTCTTTTTGAAGGATCCTCCTTGCACCCATAAATCATAATTGCCACTTTAAAAAATTATGTTGTTATGTCTGTTAATATATTCTGGAAAGTCTAAACTTTTGACAATACTTTCTGGCAATGAAGTTGTGTAAGGGTATGTTTACAAGGCGTATTGGGGCACATACTGTACACGCCGCAATATGCGGTGTGTTTTAAAAGTATGCACTGGCCAACGCGTACTTCTAAATCACTCTCACTAGCAGCAGCGCGTAAGCACTGTGAAGAAGTGACATGTCACTTCTCTCCCCTGGCGTACAATACGATCCTATTGTACGCCAGGGGAGACAAGACCATGCGCGCCGCAATTACACCGTGTGAACATACCCAAGGGCTATTTGTGTGTTAAGTTTATGTTTACATTGGTGTCATGTTAGGTTACATATTTTTTTTAATCACTTTTCATTCTTTTCTTGGCTGGATGAAAAAAGACAATTCTGGCATGCCTTTTATTTCACGGTGTTCACTGTATGGATTAAATCAGATAATTTTATAGATTGAACACTGCAATACCTAATATCTGTATCTTTTTTATAAAGTTTTTTTATTGGGGGTTAGGGGTTTTGGCTCTTTTATTTTTTAAGATGGCTTGAAGGAGGCTGTGTACACGTGGAAATTTGATTTTTAGCTTGCAATGGAAAAAAACAAAACCAGCATTCACACTAAAAACCATCCTTTTAAAAGAAGGGATTGTAGGGTGTCTTTTAAACTGTGCTTATATGTATAAACGTTATGGTGTGCAACCTCTTACCTTTATAGGGTGTGCATACATTTATATAAGCAGAAAAGAATAGCAAATATCCCTAAAATGTAACTTTTAACAGCACCATAAAAACTCTACAAAAACAAAGGATATGATCTATGTGCCATATTTAAACAGGGTCAGTAGTTATACGTAGGTACGAAATCTCACACATAATGAGAATTCGCCATCTAAAACATCACAGATCCCTGACATTGAGGCACATACAGTACCTCACAAAAGTGAGTACACCCCTCACATTTTTGTACATATTGCATTATATCTTCTCATGGAACAACACTGAAGATTTAAAGACACTTTGTGCAATGTTTTAAAGTAGTAGTGTTTCAGCTTGTTAACAATTTTTAAATTTGATGTGCCCTCAAAATAACTCAACATACAGCCATCAATGTCTAAACCGTTGGCAACAAAAGTGAGTAGACCTATTAAGTGAAAATGGAAAAATTGTGCCTAATTTGCCATTTTACCTCCCTGGAGTCATGTGACTACATTAGTATTACAAGGTTTCAGGTATGAAGAAGCAGCAGGTGTGTTAACTTTGATCTTAAATTTGATGTTATCGCTCTCTCATAATGGTTATTAGAATTTTCAACATGGCACCTCATGGCAAAGAACTCTCTGAGGATCTGAAAAAAGAATTGCTGGTCTATATAAAAATGTCCTAGGCTACACGAAGATTGCTAACACCCTGAAACTGAGCTGCAGCATGGTGGCCAAGACCTTACAGCGGTTTTACAAGACAGGTTCCACTCAGAACAGACCTCTGGAGATTATCTTGTTAAAATAGATGTATGACTGTTGCCAGCATTGCTGCAGAGGTTAAAGAGGTGGAGGGTCAGCCTGTCAGTGCTCAGACCATGTACCGCACACTGCATCAAATTGATCTGCATTGCTTCTTCCAAAGATGATGCACAAGAAAGCCTGCAAACAGTTTGCTGAAGACAAGCAGAAAAAGCACTGGGATTACTATAGCCATGTCCTGTGGTCTTGTCCTGTGATCTTGTTAAATGTGTGGTGGCAACTAGGTGAAAAGTAGAAAGACAATTGTATCTTGCCTACAGTAAAGCATAGTGGTGGGAGTGCCATGGTTTGCGGCTACACGAGTACTTCTGGCTGTGGGGAGCTACAGTTCATTGAGGGAACCATGAATGCTAACATGTACTGTGACATACTGAAGCAGAGCAGGATCCCCTGCCTTCTGGGCTGCAGAGCAGTATTTCAACATGATAACAACCCCAAACACTCCACCAAGACGACCTGCTAACGAAAATCAGGGTAAAGATGCTGCACTGGCCAAGCATGTCTCCAGACATAAACCGTATTGAACATCTCTGGGTCGTCCTCAAATGGAAGGTGGAGAAGCGCAAGGTTTCTAACATCCACCAGCTCCGTGATGTTGTCATGGAGGAGTGGAAGAGGATTCCAGTGGCTGCAACCTGTGAAGCTCTAGAGAACTCCATGTCTAACAGAGTTAAGCAGTGCTGAAAAATAATGGTGGTCACACAAAATATTGACACTTTGGAGACAATTTGTCCATTTTTACTTAGGGATGAACTCACTTCTGTTGCCAGCTGTTTAGACATTGATGGCCATGTGCTGAGTTATTTGGAGGGCACACCAAATTTACACTGTTAGGTTACAGCCACACGGCATGATTTCTTAGTTGGATTTTGAGACAGTTTGCAGATTTGGAAACCGTCTGAAAACCAACAGGAAACCATCCCCATAGACTTATATAGAGATAGAAAATCTACTCAGTAGTCTACACTGAATGGATTTTCAGCTGCTGGCATTTCGAAAAGCTTGGAACATACACAATCTTCCGCCTGGTTTTTGGACGGAAGGTATTCAATTCAATGGTTATGGATGACAGATGAATCCGCAAACCGCGGACAGAACCGTTCCGTGGCTGTACCCTTATACAAGCTGTACGCTAACTACTTTACATTATGTCAAAGTGTCACATCTTTAGTGTTGCTCCATGAAAAGATATAGTACAATATTTACAAAAAGGTGAGGGGTGTAATCACTCTTCTGAGATACTGTAGCATCTGTTGATAGCACCATATTCTCCACTTTTAGAAATCAAGTAGTTGCTAATATTTTGGCCGACATGTAGCCAAAAAACCTGTCGTAGTCCTGTTCAATATATGTCTGAATAGTTTTTTGCCTAAACTTGATGCAATCTGCGCCAGACATGACACTTTTAAATGTGTCAAAGAAGCGGGGAGGGGGGTGGGGGTGTTGTGTCAAAATCGCATAATGCATCCAAAATGCACCAAAGTTTGGCACAAAACTGTTAGACAGATCAATATCAGTATCAAAGTGCCACCACTTTTGGCATAGGACGGGACACATTTCTAAAATGCTTTGAAACACTTTTCATGTTTTTTAAAAACAGAGGTAGAATTGGCGGGTCTGTGCTAGGTTCACACCTGACCCCTTTTATGTCAATAGGTTGCTTGACCCTCTAATAGCCCACAGATGAAGCAGCAAAGTTCAGAAATGCGTTTGGGTCTTTATTTGGGGTAATAAGGTATTCTATAGAGTCTATAGGGGATATGGTGGAGTATGCCACAGTATATTCCTAAGCAAGTTCTTACCCTCCTACCCCCCAAATAAAATGGGTCCAACCTAAAATAAGCTCCAGCTTCCTAGGGGCCCCAAAGTGACAGCATGGAGTGCTTCTTATTTTGCCCAAGGTCAATGTAGACTAAACAGAAGTCCCTATGGACTTCAACGCTATATACTTAAATCAATGTATAATCCAAGCACATGTAGCTAGGACAGAAGTGAAGCTCTGCCTTTAACAAACATTGGGCCTCATTTATCAAAACTATTGAATTGTAAAACTGCCCTGGTTCCCCATAGCAACCAATCAGAGCTCAGCTTTAATTTTTTTAAACTGCTCTCTGATTGGTTGCTATGGGCAACAGAGACCCTTTTACTGTTAGTTTTGATAAATGAGGCCCAACGTTTACATGACTACAACATGTAAAGTCCACCATTTTTGCAATACAGATATATACGATCTGTTTTTGCTGTGTACTTGTTCCATGGTGACACATGGACAGTTGAATTTTTGATTCCAGTGAATTCATAGTTGCCAACTTTTGAAAGTGGAAAAGCAGGAGATTGAAGAGGGTGGCACGTGTAAAAATTTGCATGGACACGCCCATCTTGTTGGTGTACCACGCCCCTTCCAAAAGCCAAACCCACTCCACCTAACTGCATAACGGCTTTGGAAGAAAGCCAGGTACATGGCCCCTCTAGCCAGGTAGTGCCCTTATAGCCAGGTAGTAGCCCCCATAACCAGGTAGTGCCCCTTAAAGGCAGGTAGATGCCCCTTGTAGCCAAGTAGATGCCCCCTTGTAGCCAAGTAGATGCCCCCTTTGTTGTCAGGTAGAGTCCCCTTTGTAGTCAGGTAGATGCCCCCTTTGTTGTCAGGTAGTGCCCCCTTTGTAGTCAGGTAGTGCCCCCCTTTATTGTCAGGTAGTTGCCCCCTTTGTTGTCAGGTAGTGCCCCCTTTGTTGTCAGGTAGTTGCCCCCTTTGTTGTCAGGTAGATGCCCCCTTTGTAATCAGGTAGATGCCCCCTTTGTAGTCAGGTAGTGCCCCCTTTATTGTCAGGTAGTTGCCCCCTTTATTGTCAGGTAGTCGCCCCCTTTGTTGTCAGGTAGTGCCCCCTTTGTAGTCAGGTAGTTGCCCCCTTTGTTGTCAGGTAGTTGCCCCCTTTGTTGTCAGGTAGTTGCCCCCTTTGTAGTCAGGTAGATGCCCACTAATAGCCAGGTAGAGTCCCCCTATAGCTAATAAGAATAAAATAATAAAAGCCACTTACCTCACCAGGCTCCCTGCAGCGCGGCTAGCTCCGGACATCTCCCAGCCGACCGACTCAGCGTCGCAGGGGCAGTGAGTGCAGCCGCGCGTCACTCCCCCTGTGACGCTGATCTGTATGTACAGTGCACACCGGCGCTATACATACAGGGGGAGAAGGGAAGAGGGGAACGATCCCTCCTGCCTTCTCCCTGTACGGCAGCTGCACGGAGCGTGCAGCTGCTGACTGACTGTGCGGCTGCGGCCACACAAGTCAGTGAAACTCACCGGGCCGGTGAGCAGCCGCTTCACCCGCCTGTAGGAGCGGCCCGGCGGCACCAGAGTAGCGCACCAGCGCTACTCTGGCGCCACGGTCATTTAAAGAACCCCCGATGCCTGCGGGAAGTTCGCCAACTCTGCCGAGTTGGCGGGGGAGGGGGTGGTCCCATAAGCGGGGCCCCCCGACAACAGCGGGAGAGTTGGCATGTATGAGTGAATTATGTTATGCACATGCATGGTCGTAACACTTCGACAGTGCCAGAATCTGTTACGCTAAAGATCTCTAGGGTCCCAGATCCTGGAACACATCAATGATAATCCTGGGACATTTCTAATATACATGTCATGAAATGCATGAAAGAGTTGCGTTTGTGAAGCCTCAGAGGTCCTTTACATTCTTTTATGGCATTTCTCAAATATATATAAGCCTATGGGAAAAATGGCAGAAAAACCATCAAGCCCAGAGCATGCTGTGATACTAAAAAAGCACTCTCGACCCCAAAACAAAAGCCAAGACACTGTGTATGCAGATATCAATAATCCACTTGCCTCAGTCCTGTTTTCTTGGTTTCACTTTGAATTCAGGGGCGTGTTTACTGGCTTCTACTAGGCTGCATTAGAAGCCAGGTCTTTAGCTATAGCAACCAGTGCTGGCAGCCTATCATGAGAGAGTAAACAGGTCTGTAGCTATAGCGACCACAGGAGCTGATGGAATAGGTAGGACACTGTTAATGGATATATACTGCAAACTGACTTGTTTTTGCAAGATCTTTAACATAAAAATCAATCCTTGTAGTGGGGCAAACCCTTTAATCCTTTAAGAATGGTTCTTAAAGGGGTGTTCCAAAAATAATAAATGCTCATCAGTCTATAGTGGAATGATTACATATAGAGAAAAAAAAAGAAAAAAACTGACTTTACTTTACTTACCTGTAAACCCTTTTGATCCAGCGCCACATCCGCCTAGGTGATTCTGGCCAACAAGGTCACGGTTCAGTCCTCATGTTACTCTGCAGCCAATTACATACCACATCAGTGGTCATGTGTGGTATATTGAGCAAGAGATCACTGCAATGTGAATAACTGCAGGGTCATGTTAAGATTGAGCGGCAATGTCATCAGCCAGGATCACCGGTACATCCATGGTGCTAAAATGAGAGGGCTGACAAGGTACCCTTTTATTTCTTCTATTTTTCAACATCCCTCACGGATTAACAAGCATTTATGGGTTTCGGAACACCCCTTTAATACCTACATTGGTTCATCTGGTATTATGAGCATGTCTGAAACCCTAGTGAGAACAGCAAAAAAATAAAAAATATATTAAATCTAATACTTATTGACCAGAAAGACAATGATAAAGGTGGAATTTAGACTAAAGACCTTATCATATGTATTTGGATATTGCCTTATTCCAACAGAGTCCTTTCCCCAAAAAACTTTTTTTACTGACAAAATGAAATATTACTCAACCCTTCAAACAGGGGCATAGCTATAGAGGGTGGAGAGGTACCAAACCCTGCAGCCTGAGGTGGCCCAAAGACCCTTCTACCATATTAGAAGAAAACAGTATTGTAAATGACTCATTGTAGTTGGGGGGCCCCAGTTCACTCTTTGCATTAGGGCCCAGAAGCTTCAGGTTATGCCTCTGCCTAAAACCCCGGCATTATACCATTTACATTACATTAGCTGATTTGCCCAGGTTATTTTTTTATTTGTAACTACTTATCCTTCCTATCCTGACTTTCTGATTATTATATGTATTTATGGAGAAGGCAATAAGGAGCAGCTTATAACCCCTGCATCCTGCTGCCGCCTTCTGATTGAGCATGCCACCAGTGTGCAGCTGCCATATGTAAATACAATTTCCTTCACTTGAATGGATTAGCAGCTTCTGTGCCTCCATAACAGTGTTTGTTTTCTCACATGTGAAGGGAGTTGTCTGCATTTTCAAGTACAAACAGTTCCTAAAATCTTTAACTACAGCTTGGCATGCACATAAGCACTTACTGGGTGACGTTCTCATCACGTTAGTTACAAGGAAACCGATTGCCCTTTAATTACACCAAGAATGATTTAATATTTACTGCTCTCACCTCTTTTAGCATCTGCTATGGCTGTATGTGGCTGTCTAGCATTCAGTGTTCTGCATACTATCTTTTATACCATAAAATGTTGTTTTTCCTATTATGGTTACAGTCAGTATTGGGTTTTACTCTGCAAATTTAAAATTGTAAACTACTATAGCATAGTATGAATGATCCTACATATCCAAGTGTATTAGATACTTTTCATATAGCTTGAAGGTTTTGGACTCCAATGCAAAGTGTGCATTAGGGTTCCCCTAACTATAAAATGCTGCACACCTTAGCTGTGAGGAATGGTACAGGGGTGCTTGTAGAGGGGGCAACCAGTCCCGTATAACAATTCTCCAAGGATCTACAGCTCCAGCGCTCCTACTTAAAGGGAACCTGTCACATAGATTATGCCCCCCTTGCTGAGGACAGCACAAGCTAGTGTCAGACCTGCTATTCACAGCTCTGTGTCCCTTATTCTGTAAGATGCTGCAGTTTTCATGTATTTAATGCTCAAATGTGCAGTTTTCAGCCAGAAAGGTCATTCAAAGAGTCAGTTTTTTCCAAACCCCGCCCACCTCAGGATAGCCCCGCCCACCTCAACTGATAAACCTATTACTTTGAATAGGTAGAAACATGTGAATAACTGTCAGTGGGCAGAGCTAGCCTTTGGTGGGCGGGGCTAACACCTGTTCATGAATAAGATTTGATGGGTAAATGCTCTAAAACTGCTCCATCTTACAGAATAAGGGACACAGAGCTGTGAATAGCAGGTCTGACACTAGCTTGTGCTGCCCTCAGCAAGGGGGCATAACCTATGTGACAGGTTCCCTTTAACTGCCATTCCAGACAATTCTAAAACGTTCAAATTGGTCTGGCATCCTCTTTAATGCTCATATGTTCATATGTTGTTTAACCTACTGGAGATCTGTCCACTTTATGTACAAATAAACCACGCTTTTTGCTTGAAAACTCGGTAGTGTGCTGTACATCCTTGAACTCTGAGTGCTATTTATCACAGTGTACAGTGACTATAAGGGTCTATCTGCATAGCAAGCATTTTTAATAGAAATTCACGTGGAATTTGGATTTTAAGAACGATCAAAAACCAACTTTAAACCATCTACATAGACCTCAATTGAAAATTTACATACGGTAGTAGTCCACACGCCATATTTTACTCGAAGAACTTACTTTTGAAGTCAATGGGATAGCACAAAAAATAACCAGAAAGCTTTGCACATGGTTTCAGTACAGATTTGTGCACGGATCTGGGTCCACAAACTAAACAGTGCTCTATGATGCAAGAAACTATTGAAAAAAAAAATCCGAAAAATGCGACAAAACCGCAACGAAAAAGAAAGTCAACTTAAAAATCCTCAGGTTTTTGTGTAAAATCCTGCTCAAATACTCATTGGATGACACAGTTTTAGGATTCAGAACATTATAAGCTTATACAGGGTTAAATAACATCTAGAATTGCTACAGTGTTATACAATTCTCATTTTTGGCTATTACACCTGTACACTACAGTTGTAGAACACTTTTGTCTTCTTATTGAGGCACAGTGGACACAAGAAATTGCATGTCCCTGCCACTAGACTGTGGACACAAGGAAAACACCCTTTTCTACTATGTGTATTTTGAGCAGAAGATCTGGAGAAGGACCTGATTGGGAGTGGAGAGAACTTAAAGAGTACCTATCACCTCCAGGGAAACCTCATGAATAACAGGAGACTAAAATACAAACACTTCCTTAAATATGCTTCATTAGGGAAATCAAAGCATTTCACCTGTAATTCCGTTTTTAAAAAAGCGCTGGCCCTTTAAGACAGCTCTGAAGTCCAGGCAAGTAGGCACCTGACAGCTTGATGGATGACAGTTGATACAATCTCCTGCCTCTGAGAGGGAAGAGTCCACTGTGCAGGGGGGGAGCCTGTAAGTCTACATCAACATCATGTGCACACCGATTTTCTCTTGGCTGCTATGTCTGTGATGGATATAACACTAGCAGCAGTGTAATGTAGATGCCTATAAACCCTGTCACACTATGTAATCAGTGTGCTGTGCTGTTGTACTGTATGTAGCAGCTATGTCCTCAGCTCCCCCTGCTCAGGTGGTATAGCTCAACACAAAGAATCCCTGCTACATACAGAGCTCTCCTAAGAAAGTAAAAGCAAAATCTATTCCCCTGTATTAATGACACGAGCCCCCTGCATTGCTAATGACATGTATTGGAAAAAAGTCTTATAATTTCATCTACTATTATATTTTGTGTGTTTGTTTGGAGGTGATAGGTACTCTTTAAGCTCAACTCCAGATCTTGAGCTTATAAGGCTCATTGCTGGACAATAGACTCAGACCATAGTTAGTGAGGAATGCTCACGTTCAGTTAGAGCAGGGGTGGGCAATTAATTTTCCCATGGGGCCGCATGAGAAAGTGCAATGGTTTTGGGGGGCCGGACTAATAAAAACATAGGATGAACGGGGAAAAAATCTTTTTGGGGGATTATCTTTGTGGAAACTTACTGGGGGATGTATCTATATACCTGCATATATACTGATGGTACACAGTAAGGCAGGTATATACAGCTCTCCTCAGTAAGATAGGTATGTAGATGTATGTCCCCTTATTCTGGCAGGTATATACAGCTCCCCTCAGGTATATAGATATAGGTACCCGCAGGCAGGCAGGTATATAGATACAGCTCCCCACAGGCAGGTTTTTAGATACAGCTCCCCACAGGCAGGAATATAGATACAGCTCCCCACAGGCAGGTAGATAGATAGGTACAGCTCCCCTCAGGCAGGTATATAGATAGGTACAGCTCCCCTCAGGCAGGTATAAAGATAGGTACAGCTCCCCTGAGGCAGGAATATAGATAGGTACAGCTCCCCTCAGCCAGGTATATAGATAGGTACAGCTTCCCTCAGGCAGGTATCTAGTTAGTTAGGGCTCCATACAAGCAGGTATATAGTTAAAGCTTCACACAGGCAGGTACATAGCTAGTTAGGTCTCCATACAGACAGGTATATAGTTAGGGCTTCCCATAGGCAGGTATAGTTAGGTGTGTCCCCAGGCAGGTATAGAGATAGCTAGGTGTGGCCCCAGCCAGGTATATAGATAGCTAGGTGTGACCCCAGGCAGGTATATAGATAGCTAGGTGTGTCCCCAGGCAGGTATATAGATAGCTAGGTGTGTTCCCAGGCAGGTATATAGATAGTTAGGTGTGTTCCCAGGCAGGTATATAGATAGTTAGGTGTGTCCCCAGGCAGGTATATAGTTAGGTGTGTCCCCAGGCAGGTATATAGATAGTTAGGTGTGTCCCAAGGCAGGTATATAGATAGGTGTGTCCCCAGGCAGGTATATAGATAGCTAGGTGTGTCCCCAGGCAGGTATATAGATAGATAGGTGTGTCCCCAGGCAGGTATATAGATAGTTAGGTGTGTCCCCAGGCAGGTATATAGTTAGGTGTGTCCCCAGGCAGATATATAGATAGTTAGGTGTGTCCCCAGGCAGGTATATAGTTAGGTGTGTCCCCAGGCAGGTATATAGATAGCTAGGTGTGTCCCCAGGCAGGTATATAGATAGTTAGGTGTGTTCCCAGGCAGGTATATAGATAGTTAGGTGTGTCCCCAGGCAGGTATATAGATAGTTAGGTGTGTCCCAAGGCAGGTATATAGTTAGGTGTGTCCCCAGGCAGGTATATAGATAGTTAGGTGTGTCCCCAAGCAGATATATAGTTTTATGGCCAAAATTAAAAATAACAAACAATAATACTCACCCTGGCTTACCTGCTTCCCGGCCGAGCGCGCTCATCTTCTATCCGAGGAGCTTCCCGGGCTGGTGGCGTGATGACGTCATGCCGCCAGCGCCGGGACGCTCCTCCGTCAGCTCCTGGGCCCGCACAGAGTTATTACTCTGTGTGCGGCGAGGAGAGGCAGCGGCGCGGTGAGCGGAGTTCATCGCGTCGCTGTATAATTCACCAGTAATAGTAGCGCTGACGGCCCTCGGCGGCCTCTCAGCAATACCCCGCCGCGGCGGGCTGTCAGCGCTACTATTAGTAGACCTGGGCATCATATGCTGCGGGCCGCATCCGACAGGCTGGAGGGCCGGATGCGGCCCGCGGGCCGTACTTTGCCCAGGTCTGAGTTAGAGGCTAGATGACTTAGGATTTATATTGGATATATTGTACACTGACCTGGAACTGATTGCTGAAAGAAGAAAAAAAGCTGACTGTTTTAAACCAATGCTGTAGTTGTAATGACATGTATCGACCATCAAACCATCTAATTAACGCATAGTTGCCAACTTTTGAAAATGAAAAAGCAGGAGATATTAGTGGGCGTCGCGCGTAGCGCGCCGGGGGAAAAATTTGCATGGCCACGCCCATCTTGACGGTATGCCACGCCCCTTCAAAAAGCCACACCTACTCCACCTAACTGCATAACGGCTTTGGAAGAAAGCCAGGTAGATGCCCTTATAGCCAGGTAGTAGCCCCCCATAACCAGGTAGTGCCCCTTACAGGCAGGTAGATGCCCTCTCTGTAGCCAGGTAGATGCCCCCATTGCTTTCCAGGTAGATGCCCCCCATTGTTTGCCAGGTAGTGCCCCCATTGTTTGCCAGGTAGTGCCCCCACTGTTTGCCAGGTAGTGCCCCCATTGTTTGCCAGGTAGTGCCCCATCTGTTGCCAGGTAGATGCCCCCATTGTTTGCCAGGTAGTGCCACCTCTGTAGCCAGGTAGTGCCCCCATTGTTAGCCAGGTAGTGCCCCATTGTTAGCCAGGTAGTGCCCCCATCGTTAGCCAGGTAGTGCCCCCATTGTTAGCCAGGTAGTGCCTCCATTGTTGCCAGGTAGACCCCCCATTGTAGCCAGGTAGTGCCCCCATTGTAGCCAGGTAGTACCCCCATTAGTAGTCAGGTAGTGCCTCCATTAGTAGCCAGGTAGTGCCCCATTGTAGCCAGGTAGTGCCCCCCATTGTAGCCAGGTAGTGCCCCCCATTGTTAGCCAGGTAGTGCCCCCATTGTTATCCAGGTAGTGCCCCCATTGTTAGCCAGGTAGTGCCCCCTTGTTGCCAGGTAGTGCCCCCTCTGTTGCCAGGTAGTGCCCCCATTGTAGCCAGGTAGACCCCCAGTGTAGCCAGGTAGACCCCCCATTGTAGCCAGACAGTGCCCCCCTAAAACTAATAAAAATAAAATAATAAAATCCACTTACCTGACCAGGCTCCTGCAGAGCGGCCAGCTCCTGCCCGATCTCCTCAGCAGTGTCACAGGGGAAGTGAGTGCAGCCGCGCGTCACTTCCTCTGTGACGCTGACATGTGTGTACGGCGCACAGCGGCGCCGGACATACAGGGGGAGGAGGGAGGAGGGGAACGATCCCTCCTGCCTCCTCCCTGCTCAGCGAGACCCCGGGCGGGTGAGCGGACCCTGCGCCCGCTTCACCCGCCCGTGGGAACGGACCGGCGGCGCCGGAGTAGCGCACTAGCGCTACTCCGGCGCCGCGGTCATTTAAAGGACCCCCGCCGCCTGCTGGCGGCGGGAGGAATGCCAACTCCCCCGGGAGGGCAGGGGGGACCCCAAATAGCGGGACCCCCCCGCCAAAAACGGGAGAGTTGGCATGTATGAATTAACGGGACTCCATTCCTAAGAGCTAATTGAAGCCCATATTGTTACATATGGTTTTTTGGATGTGAATGAAATACTTTGTATTCATGGACTGGCTCAAACTGCAGTCTTTATACCCTCTATGATAAACCTGCACAACATAAGGGCCACCATATGATTTTTGGCGACCTGCAAGCTGGACTGCAAAGGGGCACAAACTTTTCCTCAAAATTGTCATTCCTGTGCAGTCGGAGACTTTCTGGCCGGTTTGGCGGAGTTTCTGGGTGGTCCGAAGGTGTTCTCAGGCAGTTTTGCCCTCCCCTCCTCCTCCTGCCAAGTTGTGCAAGCCTGCTCTATGACAGGAATGTGGGTTCAGTTTACAGGTTTTACAGAATGTCCTCCTTTCCACTGACAGCACTATCACACATACTACATGGTTAATTGTCCATCATTTCTTTTTTGGTTTAGCAATTCCATACTAATTACACTGTGTTGGGAGCTCAGTTTTTTTTTTTTCTGTATCATTGTGGCAGCATGCAGCTATGACTAGGGGGAAAACTGCATTTGAAATCATTCTGCTAGTACTAAAATCAAAAGGAGCTGTATACATCTGCAAGTAATGAGCCCATTCAATGGTGGTTGCAGACAGCTGCTGCGACAATTTGCATGACTGCAAGTAAGAGAAGCAGTTTAGTGCCTGCCCGCTTATTGTAGCTGTATGCTTTTTACTATATACTTATAGAGTGTGTATCCTATACTCATGTACAGCACTATTTGTGTGAACACAGTAAAATGTGCAAACATAATTAAAGGGGTTTTGCCATGAAGTAAAATTAACGTAGTAAGTTTGTAAATTAAATAATAAATACATATTCACCATTCATCATTATTAAAAATTCTAGACCGTTTTTTTTGTCTTAGCTGCTCCTTTACTGATCCATTGTTTACAGCTCGTCTCCAAGGGATACGACCAGGGCTATGAGCTTCTCAGTCCTGGTCGCACATGCTCAGACATCACCTCTCCTCTCAGGCAGCTACTGAGTGATCAAACCCCAGATGCTGTCACACTACTCCTGTCCAATGTACTCCTTAGTAATTAGTCAAACATTGCAAATAAATAACAAAAATGAAACCTCAATAAGGTATGTGCATTGATAAAGAGAAATAAAATCCACAGGTTTGGTTCCTGCAAGGATTTGAACCAAGAAAACATTTGTGCCTGGAGGCAAAAGTTTCACCTCTGAGCTACAATGTAGCTACTTACAGTTCTACACATAAACAGACCTTTCTTTGACTACAGAGAGGAAAGGCATGGTGATCTCATTATGATATGCAATTCAAACAAATCACACACGCCCCCTTCTGAGCAAACAGAGCTGAAGAGCTGGATGCAAGAGGTATGAAATTAGATTGTGCCAAAACCCCTTTAAATTTAAGAATATTTAATCCAAAATTAGCACAATACTGTAATGAGCAAGAAATGCAGGTTAGGTACCAAAATTAGTTAATAATTAAAAAAACAACTATACTCAATCTCACCTGTTACTGATGTTTGTGGAATGCACAGACTTTATCAAATAAAGTACTAGGCAATGAGGAAGATTTGCCTGAAATGCGTAGCTGTTTGTTTCTCCTGTGTACTCGTGGATGTTTCCATAAAGATACGTTTTGAATGGAACACTGAACAAGTTTCCTATTTTTGGCAGATACCAAAATGAGTTAAAATCAAAAGCGTTATGAATGGGGTTGAACCAAATTGATTTGTAGCATAAATCTTACCATAAGCCTAACCCAAGGTCAGGGTTTGGGTTTTTACTAGTTTGCAAGGGTTAACTTACTGCCATATTTTCTGGTCTGATGTCACATAAGGGAAACTATGATGTGATGCTGGACCAGAAATTGCACTAGACCGAGAGCGTTGCCGGGTTTGAGTTCTGATTATGATAAGGTTAAAGATTAGGGTCAGAGTGAAAAAATTAGGGTTTGGGGCGTCCTAAAGCCAAATGTTTTTACACCTTCATTTGAACCAGTGTTGAACAAAACTAGGACAGGTTGTCTCACCATGTTGGTTCTCAGAGCCACAGGCAGCTTCAGATTCACAGTTCCTCACCCTTCCTGCTTAGACTATGGGTGGTCCTATAACAGTGATTAGCATATCAGCTCTGTATTCCCAGCTCTCCTAAATGCACTGATATGATTGCAGGAGATGTAAACTATAGTGCACACAATTTTAGAGCTCAAAGTAAACAGTGAAAAGTAATTAATCTTCTATGTTTGTTAGAACACTCTGTTCTCACACTGCAGTCCATCCTGGTGATGTCACTCCATGCTCCCTGTCTAATCAGAAAGGGAGAGCAGGACGGTAACTAAAGAAACCAGCGTGTACTAAGGGCAGATAAAATCTCTCTTATGTCCTGACCAAGGCAATATCAAAAGAAGAAAGTATTTGGGAAAAGTCTTGATTTACCGTTACCTACATGTTAAAAGCTAATTTATGTAGTGAGACAAGCCCTTTAAGGTACCTAAAGTCAGACAAATATTTGTACATATAACAGAGAGATATAAACCTCTGCAATAGATGTCTGGTGGCGGCTTATTTCCTGTGGGAACAAAGGACCATGGATGAAACCTAACATGTCCAATCATTCTTTGTCCACCAGGGAAATCATCAGGTGGCCCCCTTACACAAACAGCAGGTTTGGCCGCATTTCCTCTAATATGTATGGGCATCTTTAGAACTAGACACAAAAACCTGCACATTCAAAGGCAATGTCTCTCAGGAAATGCAGGCAGGGTTATGCTAAAATTAGTAATTTATTGCCTATTCACGCGCTCTTGATGAATCTAAGCTGTAGATAGGACCTTAATAATTTTGCAAGGATTAGAGCTACGCTGCAGGGTACCGACAATTCCTGCTTATTCATTCTCACAGAGGGAATAAAAAGTTCCTTATACTTGCAAATACAAATCAACAGCTGTTTTATAGATCTGATTTTTCTCTCATTTATCGTACAGAAACCTGTGTTTTAATGTAATACATGACAGGTATTCTACATTTCATCCTCGCTACCTTTTCTTCATCTTGAAATGTTTTCCCTATACAGAACGTACATTTTCTTCCCAGAATTATAATGTGTTTCATTGTACATGCACTTGGTACATTTAAAAGCACTCATGGAAAGCTAGATAATTTTCTGGTTCACCAGTTCTTTCCACCAGTATATGACACCCACCATGGTGCCAGTCTTTGACTCACTTAATAGCTATTTGACGCTTATGTATGTGCATTGCAGTACTCAAGCTGCCTAGTCTAATCTGGTCATATTTCCAGGCTTTTAAAGGCAAAAAAAAGCCATTAGGCAAACGGCATTGAAAATCTAGGAGGAATAAATTGTGGAATGATTATTATCATTTATTTATAATGTTCAGGGGAGTGCAGATGGAGAATAATAAATATATTACTATAATGTTCTTATGTGCGTATATAGTGGCAGCAGGCATTGTTATGTATTGTCTATGTTATTGCTTTGTTACATTGGACAAATTATGTAGACATCATCATATTAGAAGGTAGAATTTATTGCAAAAATAAAATGGCGAAATAGTTTAATGTGTGATAGTATTCGTGGGGCATTTTTGCAGTTAAAAATTTTTTATTTTTACATAAAGAAGGAAACGAAGGATAGAAGAAAATCACATCTATGGGCAGTGATTGGCTAAACCAGCATTTCTTGCCACTTCCTGCTTGCTGAGTTAGAACCAGCTAGTGGATATATGTAGGACCCGGTGAAAATCAGGACAGCAGCAGGAGAACGGAAAGGAGAGTAATCCTCTTATTTAACTCAGTGCATCCTCCCACTTTTTTTTACAAAAAAATTACTGTCAGAAAACATGATAATAATTTAGCAAATCTACAACATTTTCAAAGATGATTATAAGTAGCATGTTTGTGTTGAGCAATAGGGACATGTTATAGGCTAAGTTTACACTGCTGCCAGAGACATATTTAAAAGGAATGTGTTGCTTACATTTTTTACTAATTAAAATCAGATACTGGTATGTAGTCTGTTTTTTTTACCTGTTTTAATTTATTGATTCAAAATCCTATCATTCCATTTTTCTATGTGATTGTGGGGGCAGCCATGTTGTCTGAGCTGCCATAAACAGCATTCAGAGATCTGCTTTACAGCAGCCAAATGCAGTATACTTACCAGTAGTCTGGAGATCACTGACTTCTATAGGGGGGGTGTTGAGGGCATGCTCTGTGAACTGTGCAAAGGCAGCTGTGCAGAGCTGGGGTGTGACTATCACCTATTGTGAATGGTAGGTCCTTCGTTATCAATCCAGAGGTGTCACCTCTAATTGTTATCTCAGCTGTGATAATAATGAGATAATTGCTGAGATATGAACTCTACAGAACAGGAAGTGTCAGCCTATCATTAAAGAGAATGTGTCAACAGAAAATGACCTATTGTTTAACTCATGTTTTTATGTTTAACTCATGTTTTAAGATTTTTTTTTTTCAGTTTTCCATATCACATATCAATTTTTCAAAAATCCTGAAACTGTGGAGCTTTCACTCTGGCCACTAGGCCTAATAATAATCTGACACCTGTTCTGTACAGAAGACTTTTCAGCAGTCTCCTAATTATCAGCACAAGCAGAATTAGTATAAATAATACAGGATCCACCATTCACAATAGGAGGTGGTCACAGCTTTCCCTCTGCCCCTCTCTTCTTCTCGGGTCACAGAGCACATCTAGAAAACTCTCCCATGGAAGTCAATGGATCTATTCCTATTCACAGGCTCTTTAGTCTATGTAGCTGCATATAAATGCTGTTAAAACCAGCTCAGATGAGAAAGTAGAAAAGAATATTTATCAGTATCTTGTTTTAATTAGTGACATAGCAGAAAAAACATCAACAAAAATGATTAAAATATACAGTTGAAAGCAGAAGTTTACATGCACTATATAAAAAGACAAATATGCATGTTTTTCTCACTATCTGACATGAAATCAGAATAAACCTTACCCACTTTAGGTCAATTAGGAACCAAAATTATTTATACTTGTCAAATGCCAGAATAATGAGAGAATTGTTTCAGGCATTTTTATTACTTTCTGCAAAGTCAAAAGTTTACATACACTAGGATTACTGCACCTTTAAATAATTTGGGACAGCCCATATGATGATCTCATATCTTTAGAAGCTTCTGAAAGGTTTATTGGCAACATCTGAGTTAATTAGAGACACATCTGTGGATGTAGTTTACTGCACACCAGAAACACACTGCTTCTGTGTGTAACATCATGGACACTAAAATGGAGCAAGTAAGGAAGTCACAGGCCCAATTTTGAAATTACAGGGATTGGAAATGCTTGATAATATAAAAAAACAGGGGATTTTACATTAATTTGAAAAGGATGTGTATCCCACTAGAAATGTTAAGAAATCTAAATTTTATGAATTACTGAATAAAAAATCCTTACCCTTTTAAATCCCTAATCCAAAACAAAAAATATAGAAATGAACCAGAAAAGAACATCCTACCTACACAGGACCCCCGTACCGACAAGGGCGACCCCGCTGAGGAACCTCTCCCTGACCCTAACTGCATCCTATCAGATGATAAAAATCTAGGAGCAAACAGGAATAATAGTTGGTACTTAGAATAGCACAGAAATAATATGTAACTTAAGTAATCACACCGGGAACTATATACATTGAATCTAATGTCCCCACAATAATTTGGTGATAATATTGCATACACAAACAGGCTTGCACCCTAGAGGTACATATGAAATAGTACACTCCTGAAACAGAAGAAAAAGCAAATCAGCCGAATTGAAGATATCACTTGTTTACTTCCTCAAAATTACGACGCATTTCTCCTAAGGATAATGCAGGCTCATCAGGGAAAAAGGAAGAGAAGACATGGAGGAGGATATATTACACCCCCATAAGTACTGTATGGCATAAATTTGCATACCAGGGGAGAGATAATACTCACGATACCCAGGTACTTGTAGTAATGACCCACAGGTTAGTGGATAGCGAAGTTCAAGATAGGAGCGTTAAAACGTCATAAGTGTGAGTCCCAGATGAAGGATAGTTACCTGGTCACCTCACCTATCCTCCATCTGGGACTCACACTTACTGTAGCTGCTGGCTACTGATAGCTACTGCTCATTGTGTCTAGAAACTGCTCCTAAAAGAAGAAGTATATAAACACTTGTGAAATACATGCAGTGTCTACCCCACTACCCAGCTTACCTGCACCAGGTGATGATGGTTCAAACACACTAGAAGAGTCACTGCAAGCATTTGATGCTTGTTCTGAGAGTTTCTTCTTTGCATGGCCATCCGCTGACTTGTGTGATTTCTTTTTATTTTTCACAAGGATTTTATACTTCAGGTCCATAGGGCTTGGACGAGGGACCCCTGGTTCAAGCTGTATCAATGTATAAAAACCATTATTAAGTCCTCATTCTTAAAAGAAAGAAAGAAAAACATAAAAAGTAGAGTGGAAAACAAATGATGTAGTAACATATTTGGCCAATAGATGGGGATAGAGAACCAAATCATTCCCTAGTTCTCTTATGTGAGATCGATTCTAGCAGTTGTGCTGCAAATTTAAAAAATCATAAGCGCAGAAGTCTACAGGTACCATATTACAGCTCTGAGTTTGTATGGAAACGTAGTACAGTCATGTTTAAGTGGCAACGCGCATACTGCAATGTCAGAACTTCAAAGCACTGTCTCCCACAGCTTAATATTGAATTGTGTAGTCATTTGGAGAATGATTTTGCTCTTGACCACAAATTGCTTACACTAATCTTGTTTTGTAATACTTTGCAAAAACATATAGATATTGACATATGTTAAGCAATCAAACTGAACTAGGTATACAGTCAAAACAAAAAGAAAGTACACCCCTGAGTTTCTATGCTTATGTTTATTAGGTCCATAAAAAGACTTAGGGCAACATGCATGTATTCTTGCACTGATAGACCAGTTCTATATCGCTTTAAGGTAGTATAAATTGCTCCAGAATGTATGACTCTGTTCTTCTGCAGGTCAAATATACAGGTGCAGCCTAGTGCCAATACGACAACTCAAGCTCAGGCAGATCACCTTTAATTTGTTCTGGCTGTTCTGGCTGTTCTAACTGTTTTGCGCCTTTTGGTGTCAAAGAATCATAAATGTGTCTACTTCTACTAATGTGGTGCGACGCCCTCAGAACGCCCCAAAACTTTGGCGCGCTAAAAAGTGTCTTTGGCGCGGTACCGTTTTGGCGTATGCCTGTTCATATATCCATAAAACCGGTCTACTACAGCTTTTTGAGCCCAGAATTCTGTTGCAGCCCTGTTCATACATGTCGTCCTTAATATTAGATACAGTAAATACAAGCTCGGATGAACACCACCACACAAGAGAATCCACGAGCCATTATTTATGTAATCCCTTAAGGATCAAGTGTTTTTATTGGTTGGTTTCGACGTTCACTCCTTGATATAATTAATGTATTCTCTGCATTCTGCAGGTTGATACGATTCCTGCAATACCAAATATATAAGGTTTGCATTATGATGTAATACCATAAAAAAATCCAAACATTTTCCATTTTTGAGATTTCCGCAACACTTTCTGAGGGTGCATTTTTTGTACTTTTTATTGGAATACATGTGAGTTTTGTGATAATTTTTTTTCCAATTTTTACGGGACCTAAAATGACTCAAAAAACCAACAATTTTAGCATTTGGCTTTTTTTTTTTCTTCTGCAGTGTTCAGCGGACGGGATAAATGATATTTTACCAATTTTTTATTATTTATTTATTTTTATTTGTAAAATGGCAAAAGGGGGTTATTTGAACTTTGCAACTTTTTTTTTACACTTTTAAACTTTTTTTTTCTTTTGCTCTTTGAGTCCAAAAAACTACAGACTCACAAAATAATATGGAGTGGGAGAAACCCCCAAGATGGCCACTACCTGGCAAATATATCATAAAATTGTGGGAAAGCTACCGAAAAATCAAAAATGCCTATGGGTCTAATACTGAAAATATAACTTTTAATAGTATCATATAAAACAATTTAGTAACCCCAGCAAGGGAAAAACAAAAGATAGAACATAGAAACAGGACCAAAAGCGGAGCACCCGCCCCGACAAGGGCGACCCCTCGCAAGGACACCCTAATTAACAATAGGACACAAAAACATACTAAGAGGACACAAAAACATACCACATTCCTGAGATATAAAGGAAGAGACGGACAAACAAAATTGAGACAAAACAACCGTGCCAAAGAACCAACATTAATACAGATGATGAACAGACACTACACATAACACATAACAGAACACGTCCAATGCGTTTCACCCACAAGTCGTGTGGGCTCATCAGGGAACCAACAAATTGTTATGCATATACACACAGATAATAGCATGCTAAGAGCTATAATGAGATTACGTCCCTTCAGATAGGTAATGACAGGTGCAGGGATCCCGAGATAACGGTCCGTGGTACTGCACTAAAGGTGATGGTCCAAGGATAAAGATAGCAACAGCCCCCAAATAGAAATGCACAACTATATATACCAAGAGTAGAACTACTTACAAACAGCATGAGAAACAGCTGTGAAGCCGGCCGCGTCCATGAAAGTGCACCGCGCATGCGCGAACACAGTTTGTAAAGTTTTATTGAATAAACAACGCCGCGTGGATGAAAACTATCTCGTGACATCACCTCAGGAACGCGCGCATGCGCAGAAGCCGAAAAGGAGCGAAGGCCAAGAATACCAGATACCATAGACAACAATATAGGAGCGCCTGCGACAAAACTCGCGCAGGCGCGGCACAACAGAGACGGAGGCAGCCGGCAAATAATGCAAGAGACCTATGAATAAAGTACGCGCGGCAAAGATTATACAAACATACCACGCTAAGATAACAACAAGTGCCAAAATACTGACACATAAATAATGTAATGACAAAAAAAAAATTATTTATCAGTTGACAACACATATAGAGTGCATAAATGGGGCTGAAACTAAGAAATAAATAAAGATGGGAAAAGGATGAACAAAAAGATAATGCAAACAGATATATTAATAAAGCAATAAGGAATGACGATATGTATGGTGCAGAGGAGACTAAATAAAGGAAGTAAATAAGAGAGAGTCATTCAGCCCATATGGATGGAGGGTTCTCAGATGGAAGATCCAGTGCGCCTCTCTTTGTAGTAATTTTTTGTCAAAATCCCCTTTACGGGGGGAAGGAGTGACCACTTTGATCACCGAAAAGGTGATCGATTGGGGATGGCTGGTGTGGATCGTGTTCATGTGGCGTGCAAGAGGCGTATCACGATGGTGTTTAATGTCACCAATGTGCTCCAGGATTCGGCGACGAACCTCCCTGATTGTTTTGCCCACATACATATAGGGGCAGCCACATGATGCTTGATATATAACACCGCGGGACTTACAATTAGCATAGCTATTCATACGAAAAGTCCTCCCTGTAGTAATATTAGTGACTGTTTTGGACACAGACACAAATTTGCACGCTTTACACGAACCACATCTATAGGTACCAGTAACATTGCTTCTCAGCCAAGTACCTACAGGAGAAGGAGGGGTATAATGGCTAGAAACAAGAGTATCCCCAAGATTCCTCCCCCCCGCCTTAATGTAATGCGGGGATAGGAGTCAATGAATTCGACTAAATCAGGG
Organism: Phyllomedusa bahiana; assembly: GCA_025379985.1. NCBI lineage: Eukaryota > Metazoa > Chordata > Amphibia > Anura > Hylidae > Phyllomedusa > Phyllomedusa bahiana. The sequence goes on along the minus strand of JAODAL010016696.1, from coordinate 23,483 downwards.
TCGTGACAAAGTAGTGGCCAATAATTGGTAATAATCCCCTTAACTTGTTTAAACGCATTATCAAATGTGCCAATTATCCTGGTTTTGTCCTGCGCCCTAGACTCTTTTGGTCTCTGTGGTTGAAGGAGAGAAGTACGATCAGCTCTCCGGGCCCATTGATAGGCAGAGGATAAAATCTCCTTGGGGTACCCTCGCTCAAGGAATCTGCTTCGAAGTATATCTGCTTCATCTTTAAAGGTCTGAAGGGTAGAGCAGTTGCGGCAGGCACGAATATACTGCCCCTTAGGGCTCCCTCGGCGCAATGTGAATGGGTGAAAGCTGTCCCACCTAAGCAGGCTGTTGCCTGCAGTAGGTTTCCGGAACAATGATGTTTGTAAATATCCATCAGTTCCCTTTCTAATTAGAACATCCAAAAAGACCAATTCGGTCCTGTGGATGACTGAGGTAAATTTCAACCCAATATCATTAACGTTAAGGCTGGGCACGAACTGCTCAAATTGTGTAGGATACCCGGACCAGAAGATGACAATGTCGTCAATGTAACGACCCCAGAAAGATATATAATCTTGGGCTTGTTGGTACTGGTCAGAGAACACAATGGTGCTTTCCCACCAGCCCAGGAGGAGATTTGCGTATGAGGGAGCACAGGGGCTCCCCATAGCCGTCCCCCTGAGCTGGTGGTAGTAGCAACCATTGAAAAGAAAGAAATTGTGTGTGAGAATAAAGCGCAGTAGTTCCAGGACAAATTGGCTATGATCCTTGAGGAAACTGGACCGAGTATCCAGGAAGAACTGTACAGCTCTCAATCCTACCTCATGGGGGATGGAGCTGTACAGAGCTTCAACATCAATGCTGCAGAGGTATGTATCCCTGTCAATGGTTAATCCTTCCAGTTTGAGAAGAAGGTCCGTAGTATCCCTAATAAAGGAGGGTAGTGAGGTAACAAAAGGATAGAGAATAGAGTCCACATATGTAATAGCGTTTTTCGTTAAATTGTCGATACCCGAGCACTGGGTAATAAGAATGACCATTCATTTTTGTCAATTAGTTCGAGGGATAGAGCATGATTGAGAATGCCCTCTAGTTCCTTTTTATATACATCGGAAGGATCTGACTTCAAGATACCATAGGCCGCTGTATCGGTAAGTATCTCAAGACACATCTTTTTATAGTCAGCATGATTTTGTATCACGATGTTTCCCCCCTTATCAGATGACTTAATAACTATAGAGTGATCTCTTTCTAAGTTCTTAAGTGCCAGATATTCATTCCTTGAGAGATTGAAGTTTGACAATTTAACTTCGGGGGCCCCCTGGAGTTTCTCAATGGCGTCACACACCACCCTAACAAACGTGTCGATGTTTTGATCAATAATGGGAGGCATTTTTGTACTTCTCAGTCTCAATTTAGTAAATGGCCCCTTTGAGCGATCTCTCTCACTCTCTGTCCTGGAAGTCATCTGGGTCAATGCCCAACTCTAGACATTGTCTTTTTTCATTGAGCTTGAAAACTTTCTCCACTTTAAGGTCCTCCCAAACAGGTGAATATCCCTCACCCAATTGAAGGCATTAAAGGAGGTGTTAGGAACAAAGGACAGCCCCTTCTTCAAAATCTGTGTCTCGAATTGCGACAATCTATGGTCAGAGAGATTAATAATCTGAAATGCATTGGAACCTCGTTCATCATATCCGTTGGAAGGAATTATTTATTCAACAGCATTCTCTCTAAAAAAGAGGGAGGTGGATTTTCTCTGACATTTGATGTCCCTGATGTTTCGCCCTGTGTTAAAGATTGAGAGGGAAGGGGAGGCAAAGAGGAAGCAGATGCAGGTACAGAATTGGATCCAATAGACCCAGAACCAGAGGGATACCCACCTGGTGTAGTATTTACTTTTTTCTGGTTCCTCTTTCTTGGTACCCATTCTGTGTAGTTGTAGGATTGTTGTCTTGTGTGAAAGGGAGCTCTACTAAATGCTCTTTTATTTCTCCTGGGTTCTCCTTCAGACATGTCTGTGTCTGAGGATGAGGGTTCAGTGTCTTGTACCCTGTTCACCCGGTATAAATTGTCATAAGCACAGTTGTCACGATATTCAGACAAATCTTTTACAAATTGTTTGTGCTTCCGTTCTTTTAACTGAGACGTAAATTTGTCGATATTGTTTTGTAGATCTATTTCTCGTTTAGAAAACTCGATTTCCCCTTTGAATTTCAAAGATGTCTCTATTGTATTCTTCAGACTTAATAACGACCTATTCAGAATATTTTGTTCCTCCTCAATTAATAGGGAAATAAATCTCAAGGAGGATGCAGTTGCCTCAGCCTCCCACTTCCGTAGTAGCTCAGGATTTCTAGACCTTAGGGCAGGTGTCAGAGAAATGCGAAGTCCACGAGGGACAATATTATTTTTATGATAGTTTTCTAGCGATCTAAGTTCCCACCAAGACATGATATATGTTTTATATTTAAGCGTTAGTTCGCAAAAAATGTTTTGTAGAGAGAGGACCCCCTGTGAGGAGCCAATGAATTCCCTATCAGAGAACACCTCATCTGCTTCTGATAGCCATTTATCACAATTCAGTAGATCTGGCGTCAAGTTGGCCATGCCAATTTAGACAAGAGCTCTGCACCAATAACGTAGATACACAGAAAAAAGAAGATACTCATCCACGCGGCGTTGTTTATTCAATAAAACTTTACAAACTGTGTTTGCGCATGCGCGGTGCTCTTTCATGGACGCGGCCGGCTTCACAGCTGTTTCTCATGCTGTTTGTAAGTAGTTCTACTCTTGGTATATATAGTAGTGCATTTCTATTTGGGGGCTGTTGCTACCTTTATCCTTGGACCATCACCTTTAGTGCAGTACCACGGATCGCTATCTCGGGATCCCTGCACCTGTCATCTGAAGGGACGTAAGCTTATTATAGCTCTTATGCACGCTATTATCTGTGTGTATATGCATAACAATTTGTTGGTTCCCTGATGAGCCCACACGACTTGTGGGTGAAACGCATTGGACGTGTTCTGTTATGTGTTATGTGTAGTGTCTGTTCATCATCTTTATTAATTTTGGTTCTTTGGCACGGTTGTTTTGTCACAATTTTGTTTGTCAGTCTCTTCCTTTATATCTCAGTAATGTGGTATGTTTTTGTGTCCTCTTAGTGGTACTGTTATTGTTAATTAGGGTGTCTTTGCGAGGGGTCGCCCTTGTCGGGGCGGGTGCTCCGCTTTTGGTCCTGTTTCTATGTTCTATCTTTTGTTTTTCCCTTGCTGGGGTTACTAAATTATTTTATATGATACTATTAAAAGTTATATTTTAAGTATTATACCCATAGGCATTTTTGATTTTTCGGTAGCTTTCCCACTGCTCTTTGAGTCCCCCTAGGGTGCTTCACCATTATGGGGCGCAATCATGTTTTCCCCTTTATTGTATCGTATAAACAACACTAAAGTGCAAAGATGGAGGTTTTACTGCTTCCTGCCTGGCACAGGAAGTAGTAAAACAAGAAACATGGTGGCAATAGAAGCCACAAGGCCTCCAGCTGCCATATAAACTGATCAGGGCCCACGTTCTCCTTCATTTAGACACCCCAATCGCCGCCACCCCGCTACATAGCAACTTAGTGACACTGGGATGTAAGTTTATATCCAGTGTCATGTAGCCAAAATTATAATTAAGCCAAAATGAAAAAGCCATGTGTGAAAAACTGAATAAATAGATGATTTATAGAACCACCTTAGGCATCAATAATGTGAACAAATAGTTTTTTGTTTGATTTTATCAGCCTCCAACATTGTTCTGGAGGAATTTTGGCCCACTATTCATTACAATGTTACTTCATTACACTTTTTGTAACTGCTGTCTACAGAATAGTTTTGAATGGAGGATTCTCTTCCCACGATTTAAAGTTGGACCCCCAGTGATATGAAGACTGAGGATCCTGTGTCCCTAAAGTGAATGGAGTGGCGGTTCAGTATATGATTTTCTAATGAAAAATTAATTATGTTAATAAAAAAACTTTGTTCTGATTTTTATATTTTTCCTTTTTTCTAAATAAAATCTTACGAAATACCTTTTTTATATTTTTATATTGTACATTAATTTTCACTCGCTGTGCAGCTGCTGGTACAGGGAGGAGGCAGGACGGATCGTCACTGTCCTGCCTCCTCCACTGTATCAGCGTTGCAGGGGGCGCACGGCTTTCACCGCGCCTCCTACGACGCTGGGATCTGCTCGGTCGGTAGCTCTGCTGGACGAGTAGATCCCTGGGAGCTGCGTGACAGCATAAGCGGCGTGATGACATCATGCCACTTACACTGCTCTGCAGCTCCCGGAGCTGGACACAGGACCGTGGTCAGGTGAGTAATTTTTTTTTATTTTATAATTAGCAACTACCTGGGTATAGGGACATGTACTGGCTACAGGGGGGCATCTACTGGCTACAGGGGGGGGCATCTACAGGCTACAGGGGGCATCAACTGGCAAAAAGGGGGCATCTACTGGCTACAGGGGGGCATCTACTGGCTACAGGTGTATCTACTGGCTACAGAGGGGCATTTCCCGACTACAGGGGCATCTAACGCCTACACGGGGGCATCTACTGGCTACCGGGGGCATCTACGGGCTACAAGGGGCATTTACTGGCTACAGAGGGGCATCTACTGGCTATAGGGGCATCTACTGGCTACAAGGGGCATCTACTAGCTACAAAGGGGCATCTACTGGCTACAGAGGGGTATCTACTGGCTACAGAGGGGCATCTACTGGCTACAGAGGGGCATCTACTGGCTACATGAGGGAATCTACTGGCTACCTGGGGGCATCTACTGGCTACAGGGGGAATTTACTGTCTACAGGGGCATCTACTGGTTACAAGGGGGCATCTACTGACTACAGAGGGGAATCTACTGGCTACAGGGGCATCACCTGGCTACAGGGGAGAATCTACTGGCTACAGGCGAGCATCTACTGGCTACAGGGGCATCACCTGGCTACAGGGGGGCATCTACTAGCTACAAGGGGGCATCACCTGGATATAGGGGCATCTACTGGCATCTAGGCTGATAATGTGAGGAGTCTAAGATGTTTGTTTTGTATATTCTACAGTGAATAGTTGAGGCCGGGAAAAGATGTCATGGGGTAGTGGGATAGATGGAGAAGAAGAAGCGAAAGAGAACAACTTTTCAGAGACGTCTCTTGTAAGCCACTAGATATAATTTTACTGTAATCATTTATATGTCTGCAGAGCCTGTGTACAGCTGGTATCCAACACTGTATGGTCACTGTATGCCGGTAATATTAGTTGTAGTATAATGGTTTGCATTCCGTAATGGTCAGTTTATATTATTCGTTCTCTATGTGCTGGTGCTATGTGGTCATTGTTTGACAGTATTATTCGGTCACTATGTGCTGGTGCTATGTGGTCATGGTGTGACAGTATTATTCGGTCACTATGTGGTCACGGTGTCGCAGTATTCGGTCACTATGTGCTGGTGATATGTGGTCTTAGTAGGATATTGGGGCTCTAGGCCGGGGATTCAGGTTGGTGTAGCAGTGTTATTTGGTAACTGTATGACTATTATTTAGTTGTTTTATACGTAGCACATTGTGGTAAAGCTTGTTGTATATTTTAGATTTGCTTGATGGTGATGCACTGTGTTTCATTGTGGCACATTAAGTTACATGGGGGGGCGAAATTTCTTCACCTCGCCCTGAGTGCAATTTAGCCTAGGAACGGCCCTGCTGGAACACAACAGGTCTCTGAGGCTTGAGGTGCACCATGCACTTCCATATTTGGTATTTATTGTTTCCATTCACTGACATGCTATTCTAACACCTTTTCTTTTATTTCTAGCTTGCTGTGAAATGTTTGTAGTCACTGATTATACTACGACAACTATCTGATTGAGAATGGGATTTATGGTAGATGCTGCATTGTTTAAATTATGTTATATTACCTAATATTAATTTTCTATGAGATAATTTAATATTTTTAAAGATATTATATAACTTTATATTCATTTTAAATTATTTAATTTTATATAGTTTGATAATTATAATAAATTAGTTTTCATTACTATAGTGGTATTAGTTGAGAAATAATTGATATTGTGGGCCCTATTGCCAATCCCAGTTTGTCTGCAACAACTTTGGCTTCAGTCAGACCACTTTTAACTTGTCTGGCTTGTAACAACAGCTGCACGCCTCCTTTTGGCGCTGCACATTCATAAATGTGTTTAATCATACGATTCTGGCGTGACACGCCCCCACATCAAGGTATGTAGTGTAGTGCAATCAATGGAAGATGCTCATAAATTGCAAGCAGACCTAGCCACACTAAGTGTTTGGACATCCACTTGGCAAATGAGGTTCAATGTGGATAAATGTAAGGTTCTGCATCTGTGTACTAATAATCTGCAGGCATCATATGTCCTAGGGGAGAAAAACTTGGAGAATCGCTTGTTGAATAAGATCTGGGCGTTCTTGCAGATCATAAACTACAAAACAGCATTCAGTGACAATCAGCTGCCTCTAAGGCAAGTAAGATATTGGCGTGTATTAAAAGAGGCATGGACTCGCGGGACAAGGATTTAATTCTACCACTGTACAAAGCATTGGTGCGACCTCACTTAGAATATGCTGTTCAGTTCTGGGCCCCAGTTTATAGAAAAGATGTAATGGAGCTAGGGAGAGTGCAAAGACGAGCAACCAAAGTAGAATTGAACTTATTTAGTCTTGAGAAAAGATGGCTTCGGGGGGAGGGAGGGGACACATGATTAATTTATATAAATATATAAATGGTCCCTAAAAAAAGTATGGGGAAAAATTATTTCATGTAAAGCCTCCTCAAAAGACAAGGGGACATTCCCTTCTACTGGAGGAAAAAAGGATTCAATCTCCATAGGAGAGAAGCGCTCTTCTCTGTAAGAACTATAAATCTGTGGAATAGCCGCCTGAAGAGCTGGTCACAACAGGAACAGTTGGGAGTTTCAAGAAAGGCTTAGATAACTACCTGAAACTGAAGAATATTAATACGTACATAACCACATAATATTCTGGATTCTGTCTGGTGGCGGCTCTGGGGCCAGAGATGAGGTCTTTCCTGGAGCAGATTGGTTCTTGCTTTGTGGGTTTCAGGGCATTAACCAGTGGGGAGGCTGGGCTTGAAGTCCTTGTCTCTCTCCCTCACCAACATTTTCCCCACCCTTGGTTGAACTTGATGGACACGTGTCTTTTTTCAACCGTACTAACTATGTAACTATCATTGGCACATTCAAAAGTGATGCACAGTATGCCTAGTTTTGGTGTACGACAGTTCATACATCTATAAAACAGGGCTGCAACAGTTATTTGGTCTTAGTGTGTATTTTCCATTTGAGTACTGAAGAGACAGAAAAAATGTTAGAAGTAGAATATTGTCTTACTGGAAACTTTTCCAATGGTTCTGTCAATAGTCCATCCCCAAAAATCTGCTTGCAGTATTCAGCCATCTTTGCCTGTTGTTTTGGCCTGTAAAATAATGAAACAAGAACACTGTCAGAATAAACTCTATATTTGTTTGGATAGTATGTACTACATTAATATACAGGGTGGTTGTATTTTTTATTTATATGTCATCATAAGTGACCACTGTACTTCATTGCTACTTTTTGAACTTTAGGCCTGGTTCACTTATGCATCGGAGGTTCCGTTCAGAATCTCTGTTGCAGATTCTGTCATAAAAAATGGAATAATAGTGCGGCATGCAATGCTGTTTGTTTTCCTAAAAATTACGAAAATCCACTGTGTAGTCAATGGAGTCCATCAAGCGCCATTGGTGTTCGTCATCTAACAGATCCAGCACCACCTCTGTTGACGATGGCTTCAAATGAAACCTCAAATGCAGATGTGAACCTGGCCTCAGCAAAGTGAGTTCAATCCTGTATATATTTAACTTTAAACAGCCAGCTCCCAAAGCATACATTGGCAAACACTTGTATACCCCATGAAACAACAATTCTGGAGCATCTTCTCTTCTACATTGCGCTGTTCCTCCTTCTATAAGTTGATGAATACATTGTTGGATGTGACCAGTTGATAGTGTGCCCCTACTGAGTTTAACATTGTTCAATCAGTGCTTTATTGGACACAGGCATGGACTTGTCCACAGAAGAAACCACTGGTGGGTCCGGAACATGGTGGGCCATTGAGAACAGCAGGTGTGGGGCTGCTTTTTAGGGAAAAAGGTGGAAAAAGAGAAGCAAAAAGCAAGAAGCATGTGCAGTCATGTACAGCAGCTGTAGGGTAGGCTCCAAGAATACACTTTACTGGTGTCCCCCAAGCATCAACCTCCTTGGTGGGCCTCAGACACTCAAGTCAACTCAAGTCAACTCAACTGGTTGGACATTCCAGGTTCACTGGTTTGACAAGCAGAATGTAAACAGCCATAATTCAACTCATAATTCATAGGAATAACAGCAGAGGAACATTACCGCACAGAATTCTGCTCCAGCGTTGTTGAAAGCAATTATTTACTAAAACAGAGTGAGACACGAGAGGTGACACAACCTTGTTAAAGAGAAAATGCAATTACTGATATTTTGACTACCAAACTCTTTATGGTCCTATACTGCTTTGGTCTGCAGTGGTCTCCAACCTGTAGGGGCCATGATGGGCTGAAAAAATTTTTAAGAATATCTAGTTCTTGTAACCACATCTTATAATCTTTTTTTTTAATTCAAGATAAAACAAAAATGCTTCTAAATAGCTACACGTATTAAACCAGATTAAAATTGATGAATTTCATTCTGTCATGTCAGAAACAAAACAGGAAACTTAGAAGTTCACGCTCCCTGAGGCTCCATAATCTCTAGCCCAGCACATTGTGAGTGCTACATAAAACTGACACTGTTTGGCTTGGGGGACTGGGAAACATGTGTCTTACTCCTGAGGTCTCTCTGCTGACCACACAGGACGGCATGGTAGGCAGCTGTGCAAAGTCATTCCGACAAAATCCTCTAGGGGAGTTGGACTATCCATGGCTGTTACATTAACTTCCTGAGAGAGTACAGATGGATCTCAACAATTGTGCAAATAGATTCTTTCTAAGCCCAAAAGTCCTTTCCCGTTGTCTTTCCTCTGCTCTGTCCCCCTGGAAAAATGACTGAAATGACAAGAGCTCAGACTCAAGAGAAACAAAAAAAAAGCCATAACCTAGTTTTCTGCGGCAGCTCTGGGCTATATGCAACCAATACTCATGAACAGAAGGGATGTCCCATCAGGACAGTAGGCAGCAGATGGGGACGTATCAGATTGTTATATAAAATAATATGCACATAGAGTAGATTTACTATGGTGCTGTCTGCACTAGAGATCAACTAATTGTCTACAGTTGATATCATACTGACATTGGTTGAAGAAGACTAGACCTAATGTATGAAAAGTGGCCAAAATAAACCAATACTGTATGTGCTCAGCTCAAACATTTCCGAACTGCTCTGAAAAAAATAATCCCTAGACCCATACAGAGTGATGTGGTGACAGAGTAATATAGACCTTGATTTAGACTTTAGAATTGAAGTCTCCCAAGAGACATTTGAATAGATGGGATAACTGAAGTCTTTCAAGAAGTCCATTAACAGATGTTCCAGTTTTATATCAATGAAATGTAATTATTTATAATATATTTTGTTTAACAATTAAAGGGACATTTCCATGAGAAAGATGTATGTTTGTTAAAACCAATATTCCTGGAAAAAATTTTTTTTACAATTTTTGAAAGTATTTTTTTTTTATTTCTGCAGTCTTTGGTATTTAAAAATTACATTTAAAATTGTTTCCCTTTTAGCTGTGATGGTAAAGAGATAAAACTCCTGAATGATAGGTAGACTAATCTCACTTTACTGTTGGTGCTGTTTACCTCTATGTAGTCTCATTACAAATAGTAGGTAATGACATAATAATCATGCTATTGTTCTCAGGACAAGAATAGATAGTATTAGACTAGATTAAAGGGCAATGGAAAAAGCAATACATAAAAGGATAATGGGGGAATCCTTTTCTGAACTAGGGTGGGGCTTTGTTAACACTTATTAGGTCCAGCTAATAACACTTACAACTCTCAGGTCATAGCTGGCTTGAAGGCTGGAAGAAGTGTCCATCAAGCAATCCTCTCAGTGCTGTGCTATAAGAGCTCACAGATGGAAATCAGAGGGGCAAACTAGAAGTTAATGTACATAAGGGAACTTTAAAAAAAATTCTATGAAAAAGCAATCACCCATTTAAAAAAAAAAATTCAAAGAAATTGGTAGTGTCCCTTTAAATGCTATGTACACAATCTCTTCTTGCGGTCAGTAAATTAAACCATTGTTGTTTACATCCAGAGGCCAATATCCCATTTATGCCTAGTTCCATGTGCGGAACTATGGAAGTAGCAGCCATAGCAGTTGCTATGGGACTTGCAGTTTGAGGGGACCCACACATTTCCAAGGCCACGCTTGTGTTACTGCTGTCGATTCCCTGATCCATTTTAAGAATAAAGAATTTGCAGAAGAAAGGGTGAGTGCCGTGAATACTTCTTTTTATGGGACTTCTATTCAACTACTTCTTTTCACTGAGCACCAACCACTCTGCCTAATTGGATGGATATTACACTTCTTATTTGGGAAAAGGATTACAAAAAATGTATGCCAGTGCCACCTATTTATCTTGAATGGTTGTTTGACATTTCCATGGACATTATCCATTTTTTAGGGATCAACAAGGCAGCTTTCTAATATCTAGTGGGTTAACTACTAAATTGTAGTTAAATATAAATATATATATATATATATATATATATATATATATATATATATATATATATATATATATATATATATATATATATATATATATATTATACATAAATGCAATATATATTTGCTTGCTGTCATTTAATGGTAGGGGTCCATCTAATACTAGTTGCTCCCCTACCAAGTCCTGAGAGGTGGATCTACTTGTATCCTGGCTATGTAATTAGATGTGAGGTAACATCTTTAATCCACATTGCAACAAACTCTCAGAAAAGAATGATCATTTATACTGTGTATTTAGTTAAAACATTGCCATATATTGAAATCAAGGGTCCTGTAGTAAATATGGGCCATCCCAGACAGAAGACCTTGGAGATCCTTTCCCTTTTATAATTTGTTTATGGCCCTTGGACCATTGCATATATTTGCTAACCATGGAAAGGCAAGTCATGCACAAGTTATCACCACTCAAGTCCAAATTCAGCCATGGCTAGACCCCCTTTCTCTGTGGCTGGCACCGGTATGGTACAATATGCTCCTGAGCTCATAGAAGATTGCCTTTTATTGATCCCTGAACTGACATGACTGGGTCTGTGGGATTTTCAGTATCTGGATGTAAGCAATATTATTTTGTTCACTGACAGCATGCAGAGATAAGGCATTGGCTTTTAGCATTTGAATGTAAACTAACATTTCCCAAGGAAACGCTGAAGCCTTTCTTCTGCAAACCTAAGTGAATAAAGTCTTCATCTCATTCTGTTTAGATGACCATACAATATCTGCTGTGCTGCAGTGTTTTGCATGTTTCTGGGTTAAATGTGTTATGTTAGTGCAAGAAACAATGGCTGCTCCATATGTGATTTGCACAAAAGCAGAGCAGTGTGCCGTGATTAGTTTTTTGTGGTCTGTATGAAGAAAGTATTTTGTTGTGAAAAACTGTGTATGAATAGATAGAGATGTTCAAGGAAGAACATGACAAGGAGAAAGACTTGTATCCAAGGGGGTTGTGTTGTTGCATGAGAATGCATGATCTCCCAATGCTGTCCATATTGTCAAAATGTTCCAAAAACGTAATTTTGAAGTGTTAAAGCATCTTCCCTACAGTTCTAATCTTGTCCCATTGGACTTTTACCTCTTTGGTCCCCTGAAAGAAGCCATAAGAGGAGGAAGATTCACGTCTAATGAGGAGGTCAAGACAACGGTGCATACATGGCTCGCAGCTCACGCTAACACATGGACAAAGAGATGGACAAAGTAATATTGAAAAGTAGAGCAATCATATTGAAAAATAATATATGTGGCTATACTGGAAGTTGATGAAAATAAATTTTACAGCCAGAGTATGGATCAGTTTTGAGTCTCAAATTGTGTTATATATTCACAAGCTTGATAGACGTTTGTCTTTATCCAACCATACTATGTAACTGTATATATTATATGCTAAGAAACCTGTATCCCAGGAATGGGGATTTACAGTTCAGTAGTCTTACTGGCTGATTTCTGTCTTTCCTCTTATTGGTATTTGTCAGTCCCTGCTGTGTAGTTGACGATCTCTGTCTCATACCTACTTCCATGAATTGCTTAATATGCGTAAGATAGCACGAGTAAAATGAAGGGTTTCAGAAATGCCTGGAATCTCTGAAATAAAACATCAAATTTGTCTGATGTATGTAACAGGAAAGTTTTCATTTATTTTTACATTGTCTTTAAATTCTCTGCCAAAAATAAAAGACATGTGGCAGAGTAATGACCTGTTGGTTCATATCACAGATTTTAAATGCTCCCTACATATACATACAACACAAACATATCGCAGAATGCAAACGTATGCTCGTATCTGTAGCTCTAAATATAAATCAGACGAAAAACGCCAAAAAAACTAATGAAAGGTAAAAGAAAATGAAAATTTTTTGTTTATAGAAGTAGCAGAGTATTGAGAAACTATGACATGACAGCTTGATTTCCACATAAGACAGCTTCTTGTTAGATACATTTCTTTGAAGCAAATGAACATGGCTTGTAGGAACGTACTAGAACCTTTTGATGTCCGTCCACTGAAAAGCAAAATGTCATGGACCTGTGGACTTGGCATACACATTGATGTTTCCAAAACAAGAAAAAAACTTACTGTAACTCATTCTAAATTTGCAAAAGTAAAATGTTTCCCAACATTTATATTAAACACTTTATCTGGCTTTTTTAAAAATAACCTTTATGTTCAACTAGACTTAAGAGGCAGTTATTCAAGATGGGGCTTTTTTTAAATTTTAAAAAATTACCCCCATGCGGACCACCCCTGTTTTTTTATTTTTCTTACATTGGAAAAACAGAATCAGCACCACAGTTGCATATCAGATTTATTGACATAATGAGATAAGCTGTAATGCCCATAGAGACATGGGTGGCACCGTTTCTTGAAAAAAAATTAGACCCGCTTTTGTCATTCTGGAAAACCTTTTTAAAGTATCCTGTGACACAGAGCAATGATGTGCTTTAAAGGGAACCTTGTCACATAATCTCCAAAAAAATTGGGAATCTCGCAAGAGAACTAAGAGTGACTTTTGATCATATATTTACTATTTGCCTAGGCAAATTAATCTCTATATTCTCTATCAAATTAAACACTAAAACGAACTTTTTTTTATTCTAATCTTAACCTCAATCCACTAGTAAAAACCCTGATCTCTATCCTCATCATTTAACCCTTTTTGCTTCTAAAAAGGGGAAAAAACTCCCGTTTATCATCAGTCTGGTGAACCCCACCTATTAACGGAGACCCTTTATATCTATAGCAAAGTACTAGTTTTCAGTAAGAGATCCCAACCCAACTACGGGGCAGGGTCCCTAATCTCAAACACAGAACAAATAGGCCCCCCCTTGTACCCGTCTGCGCAGTAACTTGTAGAAGGGGTGAGGATCACAATTTAAAACTTCATGCCTGACCTCCTGACATGTTCGCCAGCTAACCTGGTTTTAAAATCAAGGTTTAAAGGGGTCCATCACATGGGGTTTCTAGCTCACTCCTTTTTATATTTAGGTAACCCCCTTTTCTGGTGCTCTCAAATTAGCCATCAGAGAATCCACATAAAGCCCACCCCCCCTTCCGCGCGCGCGACACTCATAACAGTCCTGTGAAGCTGCCACCATGCCTCAAGCCAAAAACCCTTTTCAGCAAATTGCCATCCCCATAACGGGCTTCACCCCATTTTAAACCGTACGCCCATGCCAATGCACGCACCACAAGACCTCACCCTGACTGGAGGGGTTTCCATCTCATTTCCCTATTATTGCAATGCTGCCTCAACTAGAATGAACTAAGCGACTGGTATCACATTACACAGCCCCCAGCCATCTTTGTCAATTCCAAAACCCCCTTCTCTTCAAATCTAATATGAAATTTTATTGGAATATAAACTCCACTGTAAAATAGACCATGTCATATTATTTTCCCCCATAAAATCTTCCCTATGATGTAATAGCATATTCATTCCAATAGAGCTGCAGGCCCATTAAATAAATGTTCCACTGCATTTTTTAAGTATTGTTCAAGACTTTTTTTTCATAAACTATTTCTCTTTACATGTAATATTCATACTCATTTTAATAATACTGTGGGCTCTATGGCTACCCTCCCTCCTTCCCACAGCCTGATTCACAATTTTCCCCTTGAAGATTCTTCCTAGGGCTCACACTACCCGTTCAATCCACCATTCACAAGGAGCATGTAAGAACTCCATATCCTCAAACCCACCGCTCCAGCGCTCCGCCCGCATGCCCAGCGCCGCAAGCGGGAACAATAATTCACTACATGAAAGTACATACATGAATATCCCTTGCAAAAGCAATATAAAAGGCACCCCAAATTTTTTTTAAAAGAAACCGGGGGCCTCACGTGATAATATCTGTCATCATTACAGGACCCGGGACAATGAGGAAAAACTAGGGGGGCAAAAGGGGGGAGGAAAAAGGGGAGGGGGGAAGGGGCGCAGGGAGAGGGGAAGGGTGGGGGGAAAAAAACAAAAAACAAAAAAAAAAAAACACATATATGAACTCTGATGTTCCATAGTCTATATTCAACTGTGCTATATCCACTTGACCGTATTAAAAAATATAAAATGTTTCCTCAAAAAATTATTATATAGGGAATCAGCAAGATCAAATAAATCGAAAATAAAAATTTTTCATTTAGGCCCTTAAGTTTCAATGTATTGAGTCTGTGTATCCAGCTTGCCTCTTCCTGCAACAAAACTACATCCAAAAATCCCCTTTCTTTCCCCACTTTTTCACAATATGCCCCAAAATTTTAGCACCTCTATTTCGCCATTAGTTTTTCCCAAAAATTTGTCTTGCAAGGGAGTGTCCCTCTGTTTTAATTTTACTCGATTTTCGAGTTTCGAGACAAAACTCCTTAGGGTTTTTTTCCCATAATCTTGGGCGGGGTTCACAAAACCCCCAAAAAAACCACCCCTCGGTTTTAAAAATTGATTTATTGTCTTATCTAAAATCTTCTCTTTTCAAGGGGATTAACAAAAATCTTTAGTTTTCCAATGGAAAGGAAGAAATAAAACATTCCACAGGATATGACCTACCCCCGGAGACGCAACCATTTTTTTTTTTGCCATCCCCCTCAAAATGACTATTACAAATTACCCCTAAATTTCTCCTCTTCTATAATTTGACACTAGGATTTAAAAATACCTCAGGAAATGGTCTCCCTTCAGAATGTGCCAATGTTTTCTAAGTATAGCTCTCATTTCTTAGCTCTGTCATAAAAGGTACCTATACAACGAAAAAAAAATCGGTTTTTTTCTTTCTTTTTTTATGTTTAAATAAATGCCTCTGTCATGTAAAAACCCCTTTAAACGCCTTCCTCAAACATTTTTTAGGGAAAACCCTTTTCCCTGAAAACTTCTTTAACTTTATACATTCTTCATTGAAATCCCTTGGGAAAACTTTTCTACACCCCTAAGAAAATTTGGCCTTGGGAACCCCCTTTTTTTTGACAAGGGAGCCAACTAGAGAAATGTAACAAACTATTTGTAGCCGTATTTTCCAAATATCTTTGCTGAATCTGCTTATTTTATCCAACAAAATTTCAAGACCCCAAAAAAATGAATTTCTCCCGATGAATTTAAAATGTGAAATTTTCATCCCAATTTATTATCAAAAAGCTAGATCAAAACCCATGAAAAAAAATTTTTCACTACCACCCCAAAAAATCAAATACATCAATAAAACCCCCCCAAAAATAAAATCCCATCTGTGAATATTTAAAGGGTGTTCAAAAAAAACAATACATCCTCCCACCAACCTAAAAAAGATTAGCAAAACTTGGTGCACAGACGTTCCCATGGGGGCACCTTTTATCTGGGTGAAAAGGTCCACCCAAAAAAAAAAATAGTTATTGTCAAAACAAAATCCAATACTGAAAAAAACAAAATCATTGTGTTCCAAAATTGTGTTCCCTTGTGTTCAAAAATACTTGATTGCTTTCAGGCCCGTCAGTCTGATGTTATGATAGGGTTCTACGCTAAACTTGCAAAAGTGTACTCTCACTCCCACAATCGTTAATTCTCTCCAGGCCCCCTTCGTTTTTAAGATATGAAGGAAGCCAGTGACAAAGGCTCAGTATACGACAACAACGTACTGGGTCCTTTGGGTTTTTAAATTTTTTTCCTCTGAGACTATGGGGTTTTCCCCGGGTTTTGGCACAACCTCTTTATCACTTTTGGTAATGCATAAAAGGTAGCAATAGTAGGATTCAATTTAGCAAAATTTCTTCTCCTCCTCAAAAAATTAATTTTTTTTTCTCAATTCCCAAAATCCAAAATCCTTCAATTCCTTCGAACTCTTTGGTTGGTTTTTTGGGAAAGCCTCTCTATGTTTCAAAATCACCAAGTTTTCTCTCAACCACGCTCTATATCACTTTTATTTAAGAGACAATTTTCCACCCTTGTCACGGGTTTTGATTACTATCTCCCTTTAATTGTAGTTCGCAATAGCTACTTCTTCCCCCCCATTTTAAATTTAAAGAAGATGGTTTTTCCGTCTGAGTGCTAGTTTCTTTATGTCTTGCGTTATCCTTCCACAAACAACCCATAAATTAATTTGAAATCGGGGTGTATTCTAGTTTTTGGTTAAAATTTTTTGTAAAGGGTTTCTAGAATTATGGGGTTCCCCTTCCCCCTTCCCCCTGCAATTGTTCAAGATACCCAATGTTTTCTCCCTAGTTTTCCAAAAGGTTTTGTTCTCATTACTTTTCATTTTAAAATGATATTTAGGGCAAAGCCAATTTCTAGCAAAAAAATTAATATTTTTTTACCCATAAAAATTTCTTTAAAATTTTTGGGCTGGGAGTGAACTAAACTTTGGGGTGATTTTGAACAATTGCGGGTTTGAAGGTGAAGGAGACCCCATAATTCTAGATATAACTTTGACAAATTTGAAGCCAAAATTAGGAATAACCTCCATATCACAATTAATTTATTGGTAAGTTTGTGGGGAAGTAGTACCAAAAATAAAGAAACTACACCAACACAACCTTTCTTTTAAATTTAAATAGGAGGAAAATGCTATTTTCAGAACAAAAATCTAACAGGGAGATATAAACAAACCCAGGGGCAAAGGGGGTAATATTGTCATCTTAAAAAAAAGTGACTATAACGATGGGGAGGAATACTGGTGATTCAGAAACATATGAGAGGTTTCCAAAAGACCCCAAACCAAAGAGTACTAAGGAATTGAAAAGGGTTTTTTGGGGTTTGGGAATTGAGAAAAAATTAAAATTACTGAGGGGAAAGAAATTTATGCTAAATGTTAATCCTACATTGTACCTTTTAGATTACCCAAAAAGGGGCATAAAGGGTTGTCCCCCAAAACCAGAAACCGATAGTTCAGTAGAAACAATTTAACACAAGGACCCGCACGTTGTTGATCGTAACTATCCTTTTTCACCCTTCCTTCATATCTTAAAAACGAAGGGCACGTGAGAAATTAACGATTATGGTGAGTGAGAGTACCTTCTTGCAAAAATTTTTACGTAGAAGCCCTAAAGAAAATAACATGACCTGGGCCTGAAAGAATCAAGTATTTTTTTAACACAAAGGGACACAATTTACGAACACAAGATTTTGTTTTACAGCTATTGGATTTTTGTTTTGACACATAACTATTTTTTGTTTGATGGCCCTTTTATTCCCCAATAAAGGGCCCCAGGGAACTGTCTGTGCACCAAGTTTTGCAATCTTTTTTTGGTTGGGGGAGGATGCATTGTTTTTTCTGAACACCCTTTAAAATTCACAGATCGGTTTTAAATTTTGGGGGGGTTTATTGATGATATTTGATTTTTTGGGGGTATAAAAAAAAATTATGGGTTTTCTATCTAGACTTAATATAATGAAATTGGATGAAAAATTTACATTTTAAATTCATTGGGAGAAAATTAATTTTTTGGATCTTGAAATTATGTTTTATGAAAATAAGCAGATTTAGACAAAAATATTTCGGGGAAAAATATGGCTACCCCAAAAGTTTGTTAATTTCTTATTGGCATCCACTTCACAAAAAAGAGGGTTCCCAAGGCCCTTTCTTAGGGTCAGAAAATTTTTACTTAGAGGATTTTAAAAGAAGAATGTAAAAAGTTAAATGCACGTTTTTAGGCAAAAGGGTTACCCTAAAAAATGTTTGAGGAAGGCGTTTTAAAAGGGCTTTGACCAGTGACAAGGACATTTATTTAATCAGTAAAAAGAAGAAAGAAAAAAACGATTTAATTCGTTGTATAGGTACCTTTGAGTAGAGCTAATGAAATGAGAGCTATACTTTAAAAACATTGGACTTCTGAAGGGGAGATCCATATTCTCTGAGGTGATTCTAAAATACCCTATGTCATTTGAAGAGGAAGAAATCTTAAAAGGGAAGAATTTTTACATTTCTTTTGGGGGATGGGAAAAAAACATGGTTGCAGTCTCCGGTGGTAGGGTCATTCCCTGTGGAAATGTTCATTCGTCCCTTCCCTATGGAAAATAAAAATTTTGTTATCCCATTGATAAGAAAGATTTTAGATAAGACAATTATCAATTTTTAAAAAAAAAGAGGGGGGGTTTTGGGGCTATTGTCCCCCCAAAATCCCATGTGGGAAAAACCTACAGGGGGTTTTTTTTCGTCGGATCTCTAAACATCTGATACTATTAAAACAAGGTGACACTCCCCTAGCAAGACACTTTTTAAGTACATAAAGGCGAAAGAAGGTGCTAAAATTTTGGGGGATATGGTGAAAAAAAGCAGGGGAAAGAAAAGGGGATTTGGATTAGTTTTTTTGCGGGAAAAGCAAGTGGGGTCACAGACTCAATACATTGAAACCTAAAGGCCTAAATAAAGCTTTTTATTTTTTTGGCATTTATTTGATCTTGCTGATTCCCTATTAATAATTTTTAAGAAACATATATAGGGGATTTAAATACGGTCAAGTGGATATAGCACAGTTTTAATATATGATATGGAAGCATCAGAGTTCATATATGTTTTTTTTTTCCCCCCCCTCCCTTCCACTCCCTCGGCCCCCTTCCCCCTCTCCCCCTTTCCCCCCCCCTTTTTTCCTCAAAGTTTTTCCTCATTGTCCCTGGTCCCCGTAAGAGGGCAGATATTTACAAAGTAGGCCACGTTTCTATTTAACAAATTAGGGATGATGTATTATTTCTTTGCAAGGGACATTCATGTATGTACTATGTTGTAGAGATTAATTGTTCCTGCTTCGCCCTGGTCTAGTGCGAGGGGGATGCAGCGATCGGGGGGCATTTGAGGATACTGGAGTTTTACATGCTCCCTTGTGATTGGTGGATTGAATGGGTAGCTGTAGCCGTAGGGGAGAATCTTAATTTTGGAAATTGTGAGGTCAGAAGTGGGAAGGAGGGAGGCTAGCCATAGACCACAGTATTATTTTTAAAAAGAGTTGAATATTAAAGTGAAAAAAGAAGTAAATTTATGAAATAGTTCTTGGACAATAAAACAAAGCAGGGGGAAAATGATTTAATGGGGCCTGCAGCTTATTGGGAATTTAAAATGCATATTACTAATAGGGGAAGAGCTTTTTGGGAAAAAAATATGACAGTGGTTATTTACGGGAGGTTATATTCCCAAAGAATATGATTTAGATATTGAAGAAAAGGGCTTTTGGGAATTGCAAAAATGGCGTGTTGGGGTTGGGGAATTATACCTAGTCTGCTTAGTTCATTCTAGGGGAGGGGACGCAGTTGCAATAATATGAGAGAAGAGTTTGGAAAAAACCCCCACAGTCAGGGCTGAGGGGCTTTTGGTGCAGTGCAAATTTGGGATGGGGGATGCGGTAAATGGGGCGCAAGCCCATTATGGGGATGGGGAATTGACTGAAGGTTGTTGGGTTTATGGAAGGGGGGGCAGCTTTAGCAGGACATTTATGAGTGTGTGCGCCGGGAAGGGAGTGGGGTTTATTGGGGGTTCTCTGATGGCTAATGGGGACCTGAATGGGGGTTTTTTCCTAACTGATATAAAAGGAAGTGAGCCAGACCACATGTGATTGACCTCTAAGGTTTTAAAACCAGGGGGTTTGCTGGGAAACATGTCGGCGAGGTCAGGCATGACGTTTTAAATTTGGACTCTCCACCCCTGTCCAAGTGTCACCTGCTGCAGACGGTGTCAAAGGGGGGCCCTTTTTTTGTTCTGTTTCATGGGTTGGACGACTGCCCAGTAGTTGGCTTGGGGATTTCCCTTTCTGAAGCTATCTTTTCTAAGATATACGGCCCCCCTTTAAAAGGGGGGGTTCCACCCGACTTGATGTAGAAAGGGGGTTATTCCTCTTTCCAAAGCAAAAAGGGTTTTAAATGATGAGGATAGAGATTTTTTTAAAATTTAAGAGGTTGGGGTTGAATTTAAAAATTGTTTTAGTGTTTAATAAAAAGAACTGAAAAGAGTTTTTGTTTCCCCGCCGGCAAAAATTTAAAAAAGGATTAAAGGGAAAAATTTCCCCCAAAAATTTTTACCCCTTTCTGGGGCAGACAACAAGCAGGTTTGCTCGTTCCCCCAAAAAGTCCCCTTATTCGGCAAGTGCAGATTTTAAAAAACCCCAAAATCTTATTCATGACAGGTGTTAGTCCACCCCCCCAAAGGAAAGCTCCCCCCACGACATTTATCACATGTTTTTACCTATTCAAAATAAAGGTTTGTCAGTTGAGGTGGGGGAGGCTAGCCTGGTGGGCAGGGGGTTTAAAAAAAAAAGACACTCTAAAAGGACTCTTGGAATGCCCCTTCTGGCTGAAAATGCAGCATCTTTCAGAAAAGGGACACTCACTGATACAGCAGGGGCGGGCATTACCTTGTTCTGTCCTCAGCCAGGGGGGCAAAAACTATGTGACAGGTTCTCTTTAAGATGACATCAGACAGATCTGTAAGCTTATCCTTGCCAATTCCAAAATAAAACCAGACGCTATCTTTTTCTTTTTATTAGGCTATTTTCAACTTGCGTAACAAGAATCCTGGTGCGATTTTAAAACGGTTGGCGTTGGATGCTTTTTAATTGGCCTGAAGAGTAATTTAAAATAAAAGTCGTGGATTATTTACCTGCTGGAATCCCCGTTTGTGGATATATTTCTCGTGTGAACATAGCCTTAGTTTAAAATGTTTGAAATATTAACCTTTTTAAACATAGTCTAAAAAAAAACAATATTAATTGGGGTTGGGACAAAATTTGGTTGAAACCAAACTCTGTGGGAAAATGGAATTGGTTCCAAGTCCCAAAAATGTGACTGAAGAAAATTATGCAGATAACTAATACAGATGAAGGAAGTCCTTCCATATGACAGTCAGAAAAAGCTGCTGGAAGCTGGAAATCACTTTCTATTGTGAGCAAAGGAGCTTCTTTGGGTCATGTACTTTATACACAATGTGCCAGGAAAAATGAAAATAGGGCTACCTCTAGTGTCCAAAGGAGCTGCTCACCCTGGTACATGTTAAGAGTAGTGCAGAACATGTAGTACTGCACTGCACTGTAGAAAGGCACTGCTAGACTGCAAATCACTGCATGCACTGCACGAATCCAGAGGTTTTATACTAAAATGTTCATGATAAGTGGCTGGATCAGTGTCTGGGACATTGTATCTTGAAACCACACTCAACATGAAATGTCCCAGGAAAAACCATTGTATGTTGTAAATATTGTATCTGGAGGCCCATGTAACTTGAGGGACCACAGTGTCCTCAAATCTTCACCTGTAGCTGTCCATTTCTGAGCTGAAAAATGAATCGGGTCAAATACTTTGGATGGCATTCTGTAGTCTTCTTAATGGCAAAAAGTAGATTTGGAGTGCTGATGGTTTGTGAGTTGATAGTTTGACAAGCAAGTGGATTAGCAAATCCGATGAGAAGATGAAGCAACAAAACCTTTCTTAAAGGGGTGTTCCTGGAGTTCAAAAAGCTTATTTGTCCGATGGGGCATGATAAAAAATAGAAGAGTCTCATACTTACCTCCCGGACACTCCCATTAAGTCTCGGTGGCTGTCTCGTTCATCTTACATGTTACAGTGAACATTTTTATTGGCTGCACCTGTCACGTGAGTGATCACTGCTACAGCCAAGATGAAAAGGACAGCTGCCGGGATTGCACAGGAGTATCCGGGAGGTGAGTATAATAATCAGCTTCTATCATGCCCTTTTGGACAAACAATCTTTTTTAGCTCCCGGGTCACCCCTTTAAGTATAAAAGAGATTCCTGTCCCTGAATTTTGATGGCTGCAATGATGCAAAATGTGTAATCATAGCTACAATGATGTGTGAAGGGCTATTTGTGGATCCCACCAATGACACCTTCTATCATGTTAGAAGGAAACAGCAGAAGAAGTCTTATTTAAAGAGCTGCTGCCAATCTCTAACCTCTCTACTTCTCCTAAAATTTGGACAGCATATGCCAACCCCAGATCTGTTAAAGACTGTCGACACAATGCCAATACTAAAGAACAGCATTCTGGGGCATGACAGGGTCTGAAATCTCACATAGATGTCATTCACATCTGTAAGGCTTTATGCACACAGTGTCAGAGCCCTATGTTTGGTATATATGCTGAGATAAGGTTCTTGCATGGGTATCAAGCATATTAGCATAGCTCTTCTCATTCAAAAGAGGTCAACAGTGTCTCTATCTGACCTACCTCACTGTACCTTTCATAATACTGTATAGGAAAGTACGAAAGATAGTGGTCTACTGCAAAAAAACATCTCATGGTGTATGTTCTTGACAATAGAGATTAATGGGTGACACATGCCATGGTATGCCTATATAGTGATATGTGTTAGAGTCTACTTTTGAACTAACTTATATGTCAGAAAACCTTCCTGTGTTTGGCTTGAACTGAGCATGTTGGACCATCTGTTCTTCTCAGCCAACATAAGAAAATGTGTTTTTTGGAGAACATTGAAAGGACGATAACAGCCGAAATGTCAGAATGCTTAGTAGAACACTGTGGTAACTTTACTCTTGTGAATTGGGGCAACATGTATGAACGCTCCTGTGCCATTTTTTTGGCGTATCTTGCACCAAAAAATGACATTGCTCTATTCTATAGATGTAGGAACAGTCATATGCCCAAACTTGGTGCAGTCTGCAGTAGTCACAACACTTTTGAATGCGCCAAAGTTTGGTGTGAAACTGCCATACAAAGTTCGCCGCATAACACTTAATCATATGTTGTA